>SRLM01000076.1:559021-656159 GCA_015708895.1 Populus ilicifolia | reverse complement strand
GTTTTTTTTTTTTTTTATGGATATTTCATAATATTTAATATAAGAATATTTTTTATTTATTTTTTAGTATGCTAGCATGGCATGAGGATATAAATTGTTATAAATTTTTAAAACATAAAGTGTAATTTCTAGAGTGATGGAGACAGGCGAAAAAATTAAGTAAACTAGAGGATATCTTTTGCAATTAACCCAAACAAAAAGAACAAGTTACTACTGCTTGTTAACAACTCTCCTTAGCTACTATTACCAGAAGTCTTTGAATACAATAATATATATATATATATATATTATCCATTTTCAATTATTTAATTAATAAGTTGAATAAAGATTATTCAGAAAATTTGATTTCCCGTCCTATTATCTTAAGAACCTAACTCGAATGAGAAAAAAAGACTGGACTAAACGTATTTAAAATTATGGTAGAAATTAAAGAATTTTTTAAAGTAAATTAAAATAATAATGTTATTTTTTTTATTTTGATATTCAAAACAATTTAAACATATTTAAAATTATGGTAGAAATTAAAGAATTTTTTAAAGTAAATTAAAATAATAATGTTATTTTTTTTATTTTGATATTCAAAACAATTTAAACGTATTTAAAATTATGGTAGAAATTAAAGAATTTTTTAAAGTAAATTAAAATAATAATGTTATTTTTTTTATTTTGATATTCAAAACAATTTAAAAATATTAAAATAATAATTTAAAACTAAAATAAAAAATACAAAGCACAGTACAGCCACACAAACAAACACCGCGCAGAGATCACTTCTTCACTTTCATATCCAAATTGAAACTGGATTTGAACGATCTTCGGATCTTGTTGAGAGCGGGCTCCACTTTCCAAAATCCTTGCTAAACCAAAATAATTTAAATTGGTAGGTTCATGCAGTAAATCAAGACATTGTGATTGGCTTGATCAAATGCACCAGATTCATCTCTCTTTAAACATCATTCATTTTCACCCCTTCACAGGCGATGAAGCATAGATATATATCAAATTCGTTCTCAAATTATTTAATGGCCATGTTCATTTTAAATAGAGCTTATTCCACAAGTTTTAACCAATCAATTCAAGTACTGTTTTCGCACATCCTGATTGCAAATTCATGAACGAATTTGGGGTTGGTTCCCACATCCTTTTGTGACATATGTAATTCTACTTTTTAACATGTTCAGTCACCAAATGTGGAAGGGGAAAGGAGGCTTTGTCAATGCTTCGAAAGGATAAGAACAGGTTTGACGTGCTTGGAAATGATCTGCACATGCCTGAAATGGATGGAATCCAGCTCCTTAAGATCATCCGATCAGAAATGGATTTGCCCATATATATACGTTTTTATATTAAACTAACATTTATTATATATTGTTATGTAACCTAATCATATCATCAGAACAAGAACTTGTTTTGAAGGGTGTTCTTCAGGGTGCTTGTGATTGTTTGATCAAGCCTGTTAAGATGGAAGCTCTTAAAGTCTTGTGGCAGCACGTAGTTGGCAAGAAAATTAGCAACACTTCAGAACGGAAGAAGATAAATTGCATTTGGAGAATTCTTGTATTGTTAGCTGTACAATCTCTGGAAATGCAGGACATCCTATGACCTTGAAAAGGAAAATAGATGGTGAAGATGAAGGCAATGGTTTGTCTACGGGGAAGAAATGAATGATTTGGACTAGTGAACTCCATGAAAAGTTTGTTAGAGCATAGGATCATCTCGGCCCTGGAAGTAAGAATTTCTTTACTAATTCCACCTCCATTGTCTTGGTCTTCTTCTTCTTTTTTTCCTTTTTAAAAAGGTCTACACTCATCACTATCTACAATATCATGGAAGTTTGTATGTGTATGTGTGGTGTGCTTGTTTTTTTTTTTTTTTTTTTCTGGCAAAGGATAATGACTAAAGCAACAACTACATGAAAAAACAAAGTACAGGTTGTCTCTTAGAAAACAAGCTGACACTCCACAGCGCCCGCGCGAATATCATTATGCAGATTCAAAGTGTTCCTGGAACTTCAATTTTCTAGCCCTTCTTCAGGTGACTATAACCCCCAACACCATTCTTCATGCCAGTTTCCAGCGCAGCATCTCACCAATGGACCTCTGATCGATCCATTGTGGCTGTAACTCCACAATCCAGTAGACATCTGATGCTAAACTCTAGCAGCTCCATGCTTTCATATGATCATCATAAGAACCTTCTTAACTCCAGAGCACCAGAATGAAGTCATTACTTATTAACAAGATGCTCTTCACTTGATTTTCGTCTCAGCTGTACATCTCTATTAGAAGCATCCAGCCAAAATGTTCTATCGGCCATCCATCGCTTATTGAAGATTATAGGGCCCAAGGAAATTTTGCTCTTCATTCTCAAAGCCTTCTAGTTTATAATTTTTGTGAGATCTAGGCTGACACTATGCCTCAGTTGAACTGTGATTCTTTATTTTTCGTCCAACAATTAGATCAAAGTGAGATCTTGCAGGAACCATTCTTGGAGGTTAGTTTTCTGGGAATTCACTCATTTTCCAAGCTTTTTGAAGGTCATACAGTTCAATATTCACCATTGCTTAAACAAGAGTAGGGTAGGAACTAATTAAGGTTCTTTTGTCCCCAACAGCGCACCGAACCACTTGATAGGTTATAACCCCACTGCCTGGCAATCTGATAATGATCCTTCAGTGAGGAGAGTTCCTATTCCTCTTTGATCTGTAATACTTCTCATGCGATGCTTCCTCCTTCAAGGAAAACCAAGATTAGATACCATCTTATTCATATTCGAAACTTGGTTTAATGTTTCTATTTTGGGCAGACATTCATTGATCTTTTAAATAGCCTGGATCCCTCCCATCAAGCTGTTTATATCTGATTTCTCATTCTGATCAACATTGTGCATATTTGGACTGAAGGGCTAGTGCGCGAATTGATAATCTTTGATGCGAGCTGAATTACCAACCAGAACAAACTCAATGTTGCCTGTGGGCTTTGCATAAATGCCATTCGATAGCTTATGAGTTGCGTTTAGACAAAGCTTATAGTTTCTTCATTGTTAAACTGTGCACTTTTAAATCTCATAGCGTGTTTGTTTCTGGTGGAAATTATTATTAAGCAACAAGGAGGTAGAATGGATGAACAAGATGGGATGAATTAGGTGTTCAACTCGTTCTTTAACATCTCTGAACATGAAAGATTGAGAAGGAAGAAATAGACTGTTGGACATTTTGCCATTTCCCCCTCGTTTCTTTCCTCTCAAATTCCTTCCAACCAAACAAGAGAAGCACAGTGTAAATTGCAGTGGATAATACAGCCCAACTGATAAACCAAGTACTTGATGGATATAGATTAAGGAACAGGACAAACGACTCCATTGCCCGTCTCCCACAAGGTTTAGTTCGTAGACCGTCCAATTAACCAAGAAAAGAAAAGAAAGGGGCAAAACTGAGGCTCTAAAGCACAGAAAGCACATATAAAAAATGGAATGACAGAAAAGTTGCTTTCTTCAGATGCTAATTACACGCTAGATTGCCATTAAGAAAAAGTAACAATGTCTCTTCTCATCATAATTTGTGGTCACAGCACCATGGTGGTCTATCACAGAAGCCAATATCCAATCTGTAATGAACTAATAATGGTTTAAATTTTAAATACAACCCGATCCAAGCTGCCAAACGTGTAATTTGGCGCTGCAGACTAAACTGAGCCAATAAATCAATCCAACAATCAAGAAATTAGCAGCTGCTTGATAAATTTTGAAGAAAAATAGAAGTGGTAATACCTGCATTATAGGCAATCAATGACTGAACAATAGAGCCAAAACTATAACAAAGGCGAAAGGAGCTGCAGTTGTCTTATGACCACTGCTTGGACGTATTGCTGGGAGAGCACACTCCTCACCGTTAAAGATAACTTTGGTTGGAAACCCATCCTCACCAGCCACGTTAATGCCAGGGGTTTTTTTCTTCGTGAATGATATCACCGATTGCTGCATGCCAGGAACCCGAGGATCCTTTCTTGGGTTGTCTCCATCTCTTTCTGCCAGAAGATAATTCAAGTTTGGAAGACCTTGCATAAATAGTGTATTGTTGGATTCAGGCAGGGCACTTCCATTGAAAGAGTAGAACTTCTCAAAGCCTGGTGTTGCTTTGTCTAATTGCACGGCAGCAAACCAATCTTCAAAGGCATTATCATCCCAGTTGAAAAGAGAGATCCTTGCACTCCAGCCACCTCTGTAATCTGAAAGTACATGCCAGTTTATGCTAACTCCACAACTATCTCCACATGGAAGTGGGTTTGGCACAGTCATCCTTTTAATTCTCGCCCTTTCCAAGGCTTCTCTAGTCCGGTTCTCAAATGGGAGTAGAAGAGTTGAATATGGTAGTAGAAGAGCTGTTTCATTAGCACTGCAGGTTTGGCTTGGGTTGGTGTTGCAGCCACAAGCACAGGTACTACATGGAACAACAGAATCATTGTAAAAGGCTGAGAATGACACACAACATTTTGGGCTCTGGTCCTTGAAATGTGTTATGTTGCAAACCACTTGCCAACTGGCAACTGCTGATCTTTTTGAAGGCAAACCATTTGGATCAGAGAAATGGCTTGGACTCACTGGTATTGGAGGCCCACATTCAAAGTCTGAATTAAATGTCCCGTTGATCTTCCAGTTTTGTGGTGCAATGAGAAATGACCTGTTCAAATCTGGTGGCATTTTGAACACTTGCATCTGGAAAACTGAAAAAGATTTGCTCGGATCCATGGTAGGTGATAGAATTGTTCCATTTCGACAACACAGGGGGAACAGGCCAAGGTTTGTATCATTTTCACTTGTTGGAGGAAGGTCAATAATTGTAGGCACTTTCTCGCAACTCAATGCTTGAGAAAAATCCATTTTCTGGTAGTGCTTACCTTGCCTGCCATAAATACAATCTCTTGTATCAACAACAGAAGGATAAGCTCCTTTCATCGCATAGATAAATTCTTCACGCATCCACTCCCAGCTTAATTTCCAATTGTCGAGACGCCCAAGAGGATTATGATTTGAAATGTTAACCTGTGCCCAATAATAATTCTCATATGTGCTGGTTACATCATACATGATGATAACATCACCATCTTGGCGTGGCAGGAAATTATCTTCCAGATTGTTGTCTGGTCTAGAACTCCCATTCCTGGAGCAGCACAAGTGCATCTCATTTCCTGTACAAGTCAGAGAATAGCCCATCGTCAACGACAAACAAGTTCAAATATGTTCTTCAATGACAAAAAGAATGTGAAAAGATTGACAAGAAGTGTGGACATAAATATCCTGAATTTTGCTTCTCATCTACAAGCCCCAAATATCAGAGCACTACACCATTGTTAGGCTACTGAACAGTGGTGTGTGTGTGTGTGTGTGTATAATATATAAATTTCTATTTCAACACAAAAGCAATATATACAGGGTATTTCTATGAAATAATCTCCTCTAAGCAATTCTTTGCAATTTCTATCACAAATTCGAAATTATAACAAATCCTTTTCTCTGAAATAAATAAATAATTTTGACAGTCACGCGCAAACACAGCTTAATACTGAACTATTCTTCATTAACATACTAGAAATGACATACCTTGCGTTGTGGCAGCAGGGCAAGTATAGCCATCATTAACAAGAGTCAAATTATTTGGCAGAGGAATATCAGGATCTCCAACTCCAAATTGGGTGCCCACCAACTCGACCCGAACCTCCATCTGGGTCAAATCTCCTGCCGTATCAATAGCAGTCTTGAGGTCAGTTTCAGGAAACCCAACAAATTCTGTACCGTTTCCAACAAAACCAGGCAGAGGGGTCCCATCAGCCAACACAGCATTAGTTGCGGAAGTCAAGAGCTCTTTATATTGAAACCCAACATAGACCCTCCACGACTTGAGCTCATCCCGTCCGTTGTTGAGCACCGTGACAGTGGATTCGAACCTGTACGCTTGGTTTGTGGAATCAAAGGGGGGTATAGGACGGCCTCCGTTGTAGGTGTAGGAGACGAAAACGCCGTTGCAAGTGGAATTCGGTGGCGGCGCCTGAGAGAGAGAACCGTACGCAGAAAGTGAGATTATAACGAGTATTACACACAGATTTCTGGTAGCCATGGTCTTTGATGATGAAGAATATTACTATGAGTTAACAAGAAGAAAGAATTAATGAAGGGTGACAGTGGTGGGCAAAGAAGGAAGGAAGTGGAGTAGCTAAAGAAGCTTGGCATGGAATTGGTAAATCAAAGTGGCGTGCCGGCAAACTGTGTTTGAACAGGAGAGCATGAGATCACAGAGAGAAGAACTGGTCTGTGTAGTTTTGAATATTCTAACCGTTAATAACTTATTTTTATGTGGGAAAGGACATGGATGGAAAGACCAGGTCGCGTCACGTGGCAGCTGGTCGTTGTTATCTACAGACTCGTACTTCGTCAGTTTGAGCTTGATTAGGCTTAGCTTATTCCCAGTACCTATGCAAGTATGTCTCTCCTTCCAGCAAATTAGCGCGTCTTCTAATCTTATTTTACCGAGTAAATATCTGTTTTGAATTTCTTATGGTTTAAAGTGTGATTTATTTAAAAATATATGAGAAATATATTTTTTTTTATTTTTAAAAAATAATTTTTGAGATGTGGTACATCAAAATAATATGAAAATATAAAAAAATTAATCAAATTCAAAATTTAAAAGTGCAAAGGGACCTAAAACTTTAAAAATATAATCTGTTTTTTTTCGAAGGCATGGATGCGTTTACTACCATGATTGCGAGACCAATTGTCTCTTTATCATGAAATCTGATTGTGACAAAAAAAAATCTCATATTCTAATGATGCATGACAACCTCATTTCCGATGGAATTGTAAGGATATTTCTCCATGTAACATGATCAAATTACTAGCCATCTAATTTATTTATTTAGGAGAAAAACCATTCGCCTTTTGATCTTCCATCTATATATATATATATAATTCGAAAAATCAGCCTTGGATCTGGTTTGAATTAGAAGCTTCGTTTGATAATTTCCATTGAACGAATACACACACACACACATATTCAAGTGTTGCTGATGTATATAGCATTTATTTCTATAAAATATAGTTGGTCAACTAAAATCATGTCATGGCTGCTAGATAAATATTATATTCGTTTCAAGGCGTATTGAAGTATTCTTCTTTCATTTCCTAGCTATATTCAATATGATTTAAGGTGTATATATGTGTATCCCCACCAGCATTAAATATTTTTCAAATATTATTTCCGATTTGAAGTTTTAAGTTTATTTAAATTTAATTATTTTTTTATGGCACATGCCATGTTTTTATATAATCAATTTGAATTCACAAAACAATTTGCATGCCCTTTTGAATTTGCACAAGTCTCTGTCAAGCATGGAACTTTTCTTCCTTTTTTTTTTCAAAGAGGCAAGGCATGTACTTGATCTAGAATCACTCATTTTATTTTTTGTTCTTACAAAAGAAAGGCTTGAATTCAGGCTAGATCCTTAAAAAAAAAAAAAACCAATACCAATCGAGCATCTTGAATCAACTGTTGGCAGATATGGAATTGCAGAAATGCTGCTATATTTGATGCTGAATTTTTACCTCCTTTGTCTCGAAAGATTGGCTACTGATCGATACTATCCCATGCATTAGTCAAGCTGCCATTATTCAGCTGGGTTCTCGGCTGGGGAGGGGAGAGCTTGTTGGCTGGTGCTTTCCTTCAAAATGCATGATTAAAATCAATACTCACGGTTTGTTATCGATGCATTCAGGCAAGGCTTCAGGAGGGGGTCGGCATAGGGATGCTGTGGGTGCTTGGCACTATTGGCGCTTGCCTCTGTTCTAAAAGCAGAGTTGTGGCCTGTGGGTTTTTTTTTTAATTATTTAATGTTGTGTTCTAATCAACTTACACATTAATTGATCTTACAAACCCTAAAGTTAATGCTGTATAAGCTTTTACTGCCCTGAAAGTACTCAAAATTGTAGGGCATCTTCATTGGACCGGGATTTAGCTTGGAAAGGAGGGTAGGTCTAAGCAGGTGATGTCGGAGGTAGATTCTACTCATGCGGTGTAGTTGAATAGTATTCAGGGGGATAAGTCGAACAATTCTTATTCCCATTTGAAGCGTTCCAGGCAAGTTCAGATTCCCTATGTCTGTAAAAAAGCTAACAGCTGCGTGGATTGCCTAACTAATGACGGTAATTCTCTGGAGATTGGGGTTGCTCATTTTTCGTAGGATGATGTAGGGCTAGGCCCTCCTAATAAAAACAAAAGCATATTGAACTGTTTTCAAATTCTCGGGAAAAAACCACACACACAGTTTTCCCTTTTGATCTCTTTCTTTTATCACAAGATGAAATTACACTATACGGCATAACCCATCAAGATATGAAATCTTTTTAACAATCAGTTTGTTTCAATTCAACCATGTCCACCATGAAACCAGCTAAAGCAGAAGGAATAAACAATGGTCCTCCATGCTCGTTCCACAATCATGAAAAGGGTAGCTACTCCAACAATGCAATTTCAAATGGAGGATGTAAAACAATCGAATCAAAGCACTGCATGCCTCCTAAAGAAAAGAATAGAAAATTGTAAATTTAACAACACAAGTAACCCTGAATGTTTAAAATCCCTAAAAGTCATCACATGGGGATCTCATGAGATTTTTTACGATTTTACATCAGCATATATTTCTGGGTTTCCTCTTTGAAATTGGGTCTTTTTTTTGCTTTTCTTGTTCTAATCTGTGTTTGATTTTAATCTCAGAGGCGTTGTTGATATCTAGCACTTTAGATTTTTTTTCATTAAAAATTATTTGTAGATTTTATGGAATTTAATTTTTATGATTTGGATACAAACAAATTTAACTCCGGATTTAATATATGACATTTATTTATAGGTTATCAATTAAGATGATACTAAATATTTTTATTGCTTAACAATTTTTTTTATTGGATGAATTTAACGCACCAAATAACAAGGCTTATTTATAGGTTGTCAATTAAGACGATACTAAATTAATTGTACATTGGATGAATTTAACGTATTTTTTTCTTTATAAAATGTTGGACGAGATCCCTGGTGATCAATTCCACTCTTATCTTTTTAAGAAAATAGAGTTGTTTTCATGCATTTGATAGTGCATGTAATGGAGTTAATTGAGTCACTTGCAAGTAGAATGGAAAGTTCAAAGATGTTGTTGTATGGTTAGAACAATTTTGGTGAGCACTTTCATTCATTTGATGAATAATTTTTTAGATTAACATGGGTGTCCGGGTCAGCTTGCGCGCACCACGACTAATCTCACGGGCCCTGAAGTTAACGACCATGCAAACCTCCAGTAGCCATCATATGAGCAACCAAGACTCGAACCTGAGACCATAGAGGGAGCAAACTCCTTGATCCCAAGTTCTTACCACTTGGCCACCACCTAGATAGTTGTCATTTGATGAATAATTTATTAAACACTTGGAAGAGTGGGTATGCATGCTATAGAGAGGTCAATTGCTCTCTTTCATGTCCTAGCATTTTCAAATCATCAATCATGAAAAGAGCTTTTAGTGATGTGTAAAATAAAAATAAATTGGTTTTTGTATAGTTCTCACATATAATGGTGTCATTAATGAAATAAAAAAAAACTTCTAATTAAATTAGGCCTTTCAATACAATGGGATTCAGAGGAATTTTAATTAAATTAAGTTAGGGTAGTTCCTAAACTCCTATAAAACAAATATTTTATTAGTATGGCGGATTCTATGATAATTAACTTTGTAAATCATAAATATATATATATATATAATAAAANACAAGAATAAAAAAAAAACTAAGCATTACAATCATGATTGTCAAAAATATTTTTTTTATACGAAACAAAATATACAATATAAACTCAAATCGTAAAATCATAAAATTACAAGTAAAATATTTTAATTAATTATATATTCTCAGTCAAGTAGTAAATAATAATATAACATAATTAAAATAAAAGTGAAATAAACAATATAAATATTCAAACATCTCAAAATATATCATTCAAATAAAAATTCATAAATAGTTTAAATAACTTAAAAATATAATATAATACAATTATATCCATATAATTTTATTAACTAAAATTAATAAATATATTACAAACAATTTATTGGTATGACATGTAAAGTAAACACATAACCTCCACCAAAAATTTTCCAACAATATTTATAATTGAACTCTTGCTAAATTCTTATTAGCATCTATATTATATTATCATCTCACATTAAGTTTATTATTATTGATAGTATTTTTAGATAAATAAATATATCCTGCAAGTTCATGAATCAATAAATTCATCAACAAAGATGTATAATATAAAGTGTAAAGAGTTGGACAAAATACCATAGTTCATAGTTAGAATTGCAGTTTAGGAAGTTGTTTATGGCACAACTTTAATCTTAACTTGATATTGGTTATATTTGTGAAATGTGTTTTATAATCTTTCTTTTTTTTCCGTTCCTAGAACACAATTATGTATATTATTTTAGGTGGCACAACATCAATCTTATCTTGGTATTGGTTATATGCTTTTCTTTTCTTTTTCTTATTTTAGGTGGGTACTAAATTTTATGCTGTCCCTTTTTTCTGCTGTTGATCTATATTCACTTCTTGTCTAGACAAAAAACTCTTTTTTGTTTGTTTGTTTGTATCTCATAAGCAAGCATTTCTTTCACTTCTAATCAGAACCAAACCAAAACATTTCTCATCAACAAGTTGGCATCTCTTTTATTTTATTTTTTTGGACATGACCAGGAATCTAGAAAAGCGATCGGGTGCTGGTAATGGGTCGCCATCAAGAAATAGTGGTGGCAGAGGCAAGGTTGTTTCTAGATCTACTGCAGGAAAGAGATCTCCTCCAACACCAGAAAACATTGATAGAAAGATGCCTAGCTCTAGGTCAGCAACAAAAAATGAGAAACCAAATGGATCCATAGCAGTAGTCGATCATCAAACGAGGCAAGTTGATTCCACTCGGGCTCAATCAGAAGAGGAAGTCAGGGTTGCAAATGCCTCAGTACTAGTAGTAGCTAGCGGAGGAGAAAAGGAAGATGATTTCTTT
Source organism: Populus ilicifolia (assembly GCA_015708895.1). NCBI lineage: Eukaryota > Viridiplantae > Streptophyta > Magnoliopsida > Malpighiales > Salicaceae > Populus > Populus ilicifolia. The sequence goes on along the minus strand of SRLM01000076.1, from coordinate 645,069 downwards.
GCAATGAAAGGCACGAAACCAAATGTTAATCATGAAATGAGAGATATTAATCTATTAATCATAATTAAGTTTAATACATTCATTACATATATGGAGTCCTAACTCCTAAACCTTCTTATTAAAACCATGATGCATAGCTTCATCATCTCCTAATTTCTGATTGACCCTTTTCTTTTTATATAGAGCAGGGATGGAAGCAACATCACTTTTTGAGAATTAAGGCATAATCTTAGAAAAGGTTAACTTTGATGCAATTACTTGTTCTGATTAAACAGGAACATGTAGATGTACGATCCTTACTGTGGTTGCATACACCGGTAGTTGAAAACAGAAGAGAAAATCACATGACATACCTTTTCTGTTGATCTGAAGCGAGAAAGCTAAGACATTGCTCTCCTCTTCGATTCCGTCTCTTTTTTGCGATCTCTAAGTTTTTAGCAATGGTTGGTGTTAGTTTGCTAAAGTTGAGAATTTGAGATTTCAGCAGAGAGAAAATGGAAGACTAGGGATGGAGTCTCGAGGGATTCAATGACACGGAGTCGGCAAAAAATTTCAAGTTTTGTCAAACTGTGAATTGATCTGGTTTTACTGATTTTATCAAGTTTGGTCTAGAATAAATTTGATTTATTTCAAGTTTTTAACCTAATTTTATAAATTATATACATATTAACTTATAAGATCTTGTATAAGAACCATGATCGCAATAACAATTCGTGTTTTCACCAGTATAGGAGCAGGTTGTGGAGCCATACATGATCTTTGCAATTGAGAACTGTGCGCCGCTGTGTGTGATGACGCTACAAAGTTGTGTTGACATGGCACGTGCCTTCAAATAATTAAGTGCGCACCAGAGCATGTGGAGTGGAGAGTTTGAGCAGCATGCAAGGGCATGCTAGCACGTGATTATTGCATGGGGTCGAAGCCCTCTAACTTAGGTCAAGGCCTGACTAACTTGACCGAACAACTTTATTGCATGGCTTGTCTTTGAGACCAAGGCCCACTAAAGCTAACGGATAACTTGGATGCTGTAGATTCTAAAATTGCACGAGAACACGACAGCAAAGACAATCGAGGGATGACTTTGAAAAGCTGTTTACATGTCCCTTTTGAATAAAGTAGCTATTTTCTTTAGTGGTTTTAGCTTGAGATGATGATTCGTTACTCCTTAGTTAGAGATATACATGAACTTGATTTGTTTTTTTAATTTTAATTTTAATTTTATTTTTTTGCGTGTGTTTTGAATTTGTGGAATCAAAGAGCTCCCCAACGGCTTTTACTTTATGAAAACCTATCCATTAAAAATATATGCATAAAATGAGAAAAGCCGCTGGGCCTACCCTTTTGACTTTCTTCCCAGCATGGACCCCACCCGACCGTTTCATTCAAGATCTAACCGTCAGATCACTTCCCATTTACGGTTCAGATTAATCGACCGTTGTAGTGATTAAACCCCAACCCTTTTCCAAAAGCCTCAAAAACATTCAAATCGAGCCGTTGCCATCTCCGTTAAAGATCTTCTTCTTCACTTGAAACTACTTAACTTCCTTCGGGTTCTCTTCATTTTACATTCTCTTATTTTCCAAAAGCCTCAGCATTCGAATGAGCCACTCGTAAGAGAGTTTTTTTCTAAAAAATAGACAAAAAAATAAACCCTCAGGCAACAAAGAAAATGGTGAAAAGGGCTAGTTCTCCATGTTCATCTCCAGTAACCATAACAGTCTCCTCAGGAGGCAAAGCAGGAGGAAGTAGAAGCATGGGCTTAACTAGTCCAGTACCAAGAGCTTCCATTTCAAACAACCCAAATTCCCCTCTTAGCAACAGTAGAAACAGAACCCCAAGTGGAGGCAGATACTGTTCAATGTCCAGAGATGATACCACGGAGGAGATTAATTCAGAGTTCGTCTCCTACACTGTCCATATACCTCCCACTCCAGATCACCAGAGCTTCTCAGCTTCACAGACAAGCCTAGCTGAAGACATCACTAATGCTGCCAAACCTGAGAAGAGTTTCATTTCTGGTACTATTTTCACTGGTGGGTTCAATTCTGTCACACGTGGGCATGTAATTGATTGCTCAATGGAAAACAACGAGTCTCTGAAATCTGGGCTTGTTTGTGGGATGAAAGGTTGTGATGAAAAAGCAGTTAGGGGAAAATGTGAATGTGGGTTCAAGATTTGTAAAGATTGTTATTTAGATTGTGTAGGGTCTAATGGAGGGGGCCATTGTCCTGGTTGCAAGGAACCATACAAGGATGCTGGTGATGAAGCTGAGGATGACGATGATTATGACTATGATGAGGCTAAAAGTGAAGCAGATGATCAGGCACTGCCATTGCCTAAATTGGATAAGAGGCTTTCACTTGTGAAGTCGTTTAAGGCGCAGAGCCATCCTCCTGATTTTGACCATACTAGGTGGTTGTTTGAAACGAAGGGGACTTATGGTTATGGAAATGCTCTGTGGCCTAAAGATGGGTATGGTGCTGGATCAGGTGCTAATGGATTTGAGCCTCCTCCAGATTTTGGAGAGAGAAGTAGGAGGCCTTTGACCAGGAAGGTTGGGGTATCTGCTGCAATTCTCAGCCCTTACAGGTAAAAAAAAACTATACACTTGAATCTATGATTTTGGCTATATGGCTAGATATAAACCGGAAAGAAAGAAAAGGTTAATCATTAATGCTACTCGCCATTTGATTTTCATGGTTTGGTATTTGGTTATATGTTTTAGATCACATATGTGCTGGTTTGATATTCTCAATTTATTGGGTTACTTACGGTTTCAGAAGACGGATTTTATGCCAATCGTTGTTTGGAAGTGGGAGTTTATCACTCTGTTTGTAATCTGTATGGATCATGTGATTATTAGTGAATTTTTTATGTGTAAATAACGTGATTTTAAGTGGTACTGGATGATGAACAACTCAATTTGTGTTGTTAAATCAATTTCAATACGAATTTTTTAGGCGCTCCACCGCCTGTGTTTTGATTAGTATCTAAAATATGAAGTTACATATTACTATGCAGACTGCTCATCATGATACGTCTTGCGGCTCTTGGTCTATTCCTAACATGGAGAATCCGACACCCCAATCGCGAAGCAATGTGGTTATGGGGGATGTCCATAACTTGTGAGTTATGGTTTGGTGTGTCATGGATTCTTGATCAGCTCCCTAAGCTCTGCCCTGTAAACAGAGTGACTGACCTCTCTGTGCTGAAACAGCGCTTTGAATCCCCCAGTCTTCGAAACCCAAAAGGCCGATCGGACCTTCCAGGCATTGATGTGTTTGTTTCCACGGCGGACCCTGAAAAAGAGCCTCCTTTGGTCACTGCAAACACCATCCTTTCGATCCTTGCAGTTGATTATCCAGTAGAAAAGCTGGCTTGTTACTTATCAGATGATGGTGGATCTCTTTTGACGTTTGAAGCTCTGGCTGAGACAGCTAGCTTTGCCAGAATTTGGGTTCCTTTCTGTAGGAAACACAATATAGAACCCAGGAACCCTGAGGCTTATTTTGGGCAGAAACGCGATTTTCTTAAGAACAAAGTGAAACTTGATTTTGTTAGAGAGAGGAGAAGAGTAAAGAGAGAATATGATGAATTTAAGGTGAGGATCAATTCACTGACGGAGTCAATTAGGAGAAGATCAGATGCCTATAATGCCCATGAAGAGCTTCGAGCGAGGAAGAATCAGATGGAAATGGGGGGCAATCCATCAGAAATTGTGAAGGTACCAAAGGCTACCTGGATGTCAGATGGTTCTCATTGGCCGGGAACTTGGACTTCTGGAGAAGCAGACCACTCAAAAGGAGACCATGCTGGTGTAATCCAGGTAACTCTCTTGCTTATGGGTTTGAAAATTTTCCAGAGAATGGAGTGTCCTTCAACATTTTTGCTTTTCTTTTCAGGCTATGCTAGCTCCTCCAAATGCAGAACCTGTTTTTGGTGTAGAAGCTGATGGTGAGAACTTGCTTGACACCACAGAAATTGATATCAGATTGCCAATGTTGGTCTATGTGTCTCGAGAGAAAAGGCCAGATTATGATCACAACAAGAAAGCTGGGGCAATGAATGCTTTAGTGAGAACCAGCGCAATCATGTCAAACGGTCCATTCATTCTGAATCTGGACTGTGATCACTACATCTATAACTCATTGGCTTTGAGGGAAGGGATGTGCTTTATGCTTGATAGGGGTGGTGATAGGATCTGTTATGTTCAGTTCCCACAAAGGTTTGAAGGGATTGATCCAAGCGATCGGTATGCTAACCATAATACAGTATTCTTTGATGTGAGCATGAGAGCTCTTGATGGCCTACAGGGTCCTATGTATGTTGGGACAGGTTGTATTTTCCGCAGAACAGCTCTTTATGGGTTTAGTCCTCCTAGAACTACAGAGCACCACGGATGGTTTGGTAGGAAGAAAATTAAACTGTTCTTGAGGAAACCCAGGGCCACAAAGAAGCAAGAGGATGAGATGGCTTTGCCAATCAATGGGGACCATAATAACGATGATGATGATGCAGATATTGAGTCTTTGCTTCTGCCTAAAAGGTTTGGGAACTCTACTTCTCTAGCTGCATCCATCCCAGTCGCAGAATACCAGGGAAGGCTGCTTCAAGATTTGCAAGAAACGGGTAAACAAGGAAGACCAGCTGGTTCCCTTGCGGTGCCTCGTGAGCCTTTAGATGCTGCAACTGTTGCAGAGGCAATTAGTGTTATCTCTTGTTTCTACGAGGACAAAACTGAGTGGGGAAAAAGAGTAGGATGGATATATGGTTCGGTAACAGAAGATGTGGTGACTGGTTATCGTATGCACAATAGAGGATGGAGGTCGATTTATTGTGTAACCAAAAGGGATGCATTTCGAGGCACTGCACCCATTAATCTAACAGACAGGCTCCACCAAGTCCTTCGATGGGCAACAGGCTCGGTAGAAATTTTCTTTTCACGGAACAATGCTCTATTTGCTACTCGCCGGATGAAATTCTTACAGAGGGTGGCATATTTCAACTGCGGAATGTACCCTTTCACATCCATGTTTCTCCTAGTTTATTGCGTCCTACCTGCAATTTCTCTTTTTTCTGGCCAGTTCATAGTCCAATCCCTCAATGTGACCTTTCTAGTCCTCTTGTTGGCCATCACCATCACCCTATGCTTGCTTGCAATTCTAGAAATCAAATGGTCGGGAATCACACTTCATGATTGGTGGCGAAACGAACAGTTTTGGTTGATTGGTGGAACAAGTGCCCATCCCGCAGCAGTTTTACAAGGACTACTGAAGGTTATAGCAGGAGTTGACATCTCATTCACTTTGACATCTAAATCTGCCACGCCTGAAGATGCAGATGATGAATTTGCAGACTTATATGTGGTTAAGTGGAGCTTTTTAATGGTCCCTCCTATTACAATAATGATGCTGAACCTGATTGCCATTGCAGTAGGAGTTGCAAGAACTTTGTATAGCCCATTTCCACAGTGGAGCAGGCTCGTTGGAGGAGTATTCTTCAGCTTCTGGGTTTTGTCCCATCTTTACCCCTTTGCCAAAGGCTTGATGGGAAGGAGGGGAAGGGTCCCAACCATTGTCTACGTGTGGTCCGGATTGCTCTCCATCATCATTTCTTTGCTGTGGGTGTACATTAGTCCTCCTGGAACACAAGACTACATGAAGTTTCAGATCCCTTGATGTGTGTATTCTTGTATCGTAGGTGTAGCTTTTGTGTAAGCAGATGAAGTTCTCTGCTTCATCTTGGTATCACTGTTTAGTTTCATCGCTTTTCTATCCATTTTAATCAATTGATCCTGAACCTATTATTTCTATATGAAATTAATGTATATTAGAGATACTTTGCTACATGAAGTTTCACATCCCAAGATGTGTATTCTTCTATCGTAGGTGTAGCTTTTGTTTAAGCAGATGAAGTTCTCTGCTCCATCTTTGTATCACTGTTTAGTTTCATCGCTTTTCTATCCATTTTAATCAATTGATCCTGAACCTATTATTTCTATATGAAATTAATGTATATTAGAGATACTTTGCTACCATGTTTCTGAAATTTGTTCTGTCAGAAAAGGTCTGGAACTGAGTTGGAACTCCCTCATACTTGAACTGTGCCAGCGTGTAATAAAGGTTTGCATTTTAAACTTGTAAAAACCTTTAAATCCAGCTGAGACCTTTAAATCCAGCCCGCTGTCTTAGGTTTAAAGCAGGCATTTTAAAGTTGCAAAAACCCACTGGTTTGCATCCATACTGAGAGTTCTCCAAGATTTGCCGCTTCTGTGTGCTGCCAGCGTTGGTTGGTTCTTAAACTTGAAAGCAGATAACTTAAGGTGTGTGCTCAACTCCATTTACAGCAAGTTTATTGTGCCAGCGTGTAATCAAGGTTTGCATTTTAAACTTGTAAAAACCTTTAAATCCAGCTGAGACCTTTAAATCCAGCCCGCTGTCTTAGGTTTAAAGCAGGCATTTTAAAGTTGCAAAAACCCACTGACTTACCAGGCTACAGCCGGGCTAATTATAGTACTTATCGCCTAGGGCTAGCTGCTATTTTTCCTCTACTTATGGAGTTGGGGTGGGTTTACTGCTGTAATGTACTTACTCTTTGTTCCATTGTATTTTCGTGAATGGACTAAAATTACAATTTCGTATGCCCCCAAGACGTCCTCATTGATGGCTTCACTCATTTCTGAATATGCTTCACAGGCTGAAAGAAGCTGCTTGCACTCATAACCTCCAAAATCTTGGGGGATATTAGGGAACCGCTGGGAGAAAACTGAGCCTTAACTTCTTCTCCTATTAGGGTAAACTGTACTCGCAAGAATTACTAAGAAAGTAATAACTTGATCATCAGCTTCTAAAGGCTCTCTGATAACGAATTTTGACTTACCAGGCTACAGCCGGGCTAATTATAGTACTTATCGCCTAGGGCTAGCTGCTATTTTTCCTCTACTTATGGAGTTGGGGTGGGTTTACTGCTGTAATGTACTTACTTTTTGTTCCATTGTATTTTCGTGAATGGACTAAAATTACAATTTCGTATGCCCCCAAGACATCCTTATTGATGGCTTCACTCATTTCTGAATATGCTTCACAGGTGACATGACCCACTTGAAAGGAGCAGATAGCTGCTGCTTTGTGGTTTTTGGCTGGCCAGAGTTTAAATGTGGTGGCTCCCTAATATGAACAAATACATGTGGTGGTGGACCATTGATGGTTGCTGGTCGTTTCTCGCTTATTAACCGAATTTGCTTTCTGTAGCTGTAAAGGTTATCAAGACCACGAGTTTCTTTTAAAGATCTCATTCTTTCTTGCTCTTTTCTTCTTTTGTTTCTTTCTTGAGCTTTTCACATGCCACAGATAATGGTTTTGGCCTCAAAATGAAGACTACTGTCTGGCTTGTAAAGCACTGTTAACATATCTGCTGAGGTGAAGGCAGTGGAACCTCTGGGAGTGCCCATTTTTGGGTGTTTCTTTCTTTCCTTGTGGTGTAACTATTGATCATGATCTGGTTCGTTAACACTCGCCACCTGTCATGATTTCCAAACAACGAAGCTAGTTCTAGCCTCCGAGATGAAGAAATCGTATAAAAGAGAATCAAGCAACTTGGCTTTGGCGGTTTCTACATTATTGACATTCTAAAACGTGGCGTTTCCTTCAAAATACTGCTAGGTTCTTTGGTTAGTGTCGGCAGCAACGTCACCCTTCAAAATAGCATCCAGCTGAAGTTTGTAGTTTATATGCCAAGGGACCGGTTTTGCTTTGTTTTATTCTTAGTGTTCATAACAGGTGAATCAGGTACGGAAGCAAGCCATATCTTGCATGTTATCAGTCTTCAATAGCCCTTGACAACACCTCAACTGGGGCTAGTAAGATTTTTTTTTTCTTGCTCCTTTTCCTTCAACTTCAAATGATTTATAAAACACACAAAAAACCACGCATCTACCATCGACGCCGCCCACATGAACAACCTACTCTCTCCAGAACAAACCACCCCCACCCCTCCACCCCCAAAGTCTCGTGTATTCCGTGCTCCGGAACTCGTACTTCCTTCCTCTCTTCTAGAACCATTAAATCTCAATTGACATACTCTAACAATGGATTCCTGGCATTTGATTACAAATAAATTGTGACAGCGAAGCTGTCAAAGTCAGATTGGCCTTTTTTCTGTGATTCCAATAATCACTCAAGGCTGATGCCAAGTCTTAATCAGCATTCTTAACATGCAAGGAAGAACGGATCGATAATTTATCTGCTTACGAGCAGAGCCTACAATGAACGAATCCAAGAAATACCATCATTGAAAATACAGGTCACAGGATAATCCTTTTATTTTCATTCTTGATAAGATTGTTTAAGGCCAACTCAACTCAATAATGATTAAACAGCTGATTCCAGGAGAGTCCAAGCATCTGGCCACGTGTGATGCCACGCCGAAAGGAATCGATCCCCCGTCCCTCCTAGGGACGCTCGCTACGCAACAATGCCATCTGGGTATGCCACAAAATAAATTTGATCGCCCAGCTTCCAAGCTTTGTTTATACATTTCTTAGTTCACTCGTTAGCTATATTTGTTGGCTGGATAAATTATAATTATACTTCTTACGATCACTTCAAGTAGTAGGCTTATCACAAAATACAAGCAAGCAAGGAATAGGGCGGTTGCCGCCGAAGTGTGCAAAGTAACAGAATCGAGAGATAGTTCACAAGTCTTGTGCCGCTGCTACCAAGGCAAGGACAAGACAAAACACAGCCCGTTAACTTTCTCCGAGAGTCTTCCGATTTAACTCCTCCAGCCGTGAACGATAATTAAGCTTTAGCTCACATGCCCCCCAGTCCATGGCCCTTTTACTCTTTTTTCTTCATCGCACTCCACCCCCAAGTATGTCAGCTAACCGTTCAAAATATTTTTTATTCTTCTTCATTCGCTTACTTTATTAGTACCATTTTGACAAGAGCAGCATGAAAATTCCAAGAAATGAAGTACAAAAAAGCTAGAGGATGAGCGAGGAAAAAGAAACCTGGCACAACTCTTTTCCAAGTCCCTTTCCTAAGCACTGTTCTACATTACTCACATGGCCCTACCATTTGTCCGAACAGAAAACCGAAGCGGCCCTCTGTAAAGTCCTCCCACCCAATCACAGTGTGCCACATTTTCCCAAATGCCCCATCACTTTGTCGAGAAAATCAATGTTATCACATACTGACTCTCCCCACTAACCTCACGGGTACTGATTACAGAGAAGAAATTCCCAAGAGCCTAAAACAAAACAAAATGCACAAGACCAGACCGACACCGACCAAAACGCTATTAATTTACAATTGCAATTTGCAACTGATCCTGTAATTTAATGACATTAAAACGCACAATTTGGTCATCTCAAAAATATCTCCACTTCAATGCCCACTAATTTGTCTATTCCATATCAACAACTGTACCCCTCCATTGAAGGACAAGCTTCCTTCCCTCCTCCTGCAGAGATGCTCTGTTTTTACACTAATTGCTGCAGCTTTTAACTAGAATCCCAAATACCAACGAGCACCACCATACCAAATTGAATGTCCCCTTTGTTTTTTATATATATATTTTTATTTTTCAAAGGCAGGAATAATAATACAAATCGCCTCAGAAATGATTTGATATTAAAATCAAAGAAAAAAAATGAGGTCATAAGAAGAACGATATTAAAGAACAAAAAAGAAGAAAGAAATTAACAAAAAAAAGTTCCTGACGGGTAATAAATTTACCGGCGAGTAGAATTTATAAACGTGAGTGTCCGTACAAATCGTATGGTGACCACAGGAAATCGAGAGGGCACGGTTGCTTTGAGTCGAGCCTGAGCCACGGCTTTCCGCTACCTGACCAATGCAATAGACTATACGGACCCGGATGCAAGTCCCGGCAACTACCTCTCACATTATCACCACCTAACCCATGCTGGTTCCACCGGTGCTCAATCGGCGCCACATTTCCCGCAAATACCAAAAGATACGGCGGCAATGAACCCAAATCGTAGATCCGGTCACTCTTCTGGACCTCCATCCATCTCTCAATCCACTTCGTATATTGGGCACGTCTCCATTTCACCAGATCTATCACCATCACTCCAGTGTTGAAGTAACAGGGTTTCCGCCCCCGAAATGTCCCTGAAAACCGCTTATCAGACCAGAAACCCGAAGTGAAATACTTTGTGAAGTTGGCATGACAATATTCTGGAGCTCCGATTGTTCTAGAACCCAAATTAGTAGCCCACAGCTTTGCAATATCATCGACGACAACTAGATCAGAGTCCAAATAGATCACTCTTTTAACACAGGTCTCTAGCAAATCAGCCAAATAATTCCTGGCGTAATTGAGTGGCTGCTCAAGCGCTTGCCTAACTGAAGTCGAGATGAGGCTGCGTACAATCTCCGGATCGAAATAATACACTTTGAACTTCAATTGAGGGAAAGTGGATCGAACTAGGGATTCCAGATTGGTCTCAGAGACTAGGAAATGAAAGAAAACGTTCTCTGGACACAAAGAGTTGAGCAAAATTGAGTGAACAGCCGCGATTGAGCCACGAAGGTACTCCACATCGAGAGTAATCGCTATGTGAACCAATGAAGGATCACAGACACTGGCTTTGCCCTTGATTTGGCGGTCAGAGAAGCGGCATTCATCAGCATTGCGGAATATGGTCGACCTTCGGAAGGATAGTTGAGGGAGGTAATCGGGAGGGGAGAGGAGGTTGGGGGAACGGAGGTAGCCATCGAGATTGGAGGAGCGAATGGCTTCAGCTGGAGGGAAGGATTGGATGGAAGGTGAGAGTATAATCATCACGACTGCGGCAGAGAAGAAGCCTGAGAATCGTAGAATCCAAAGCATCTTTGCACCATAAATCCCTCTTCTCTTCTTCTTATACTTTGATTTAAAATCGAACCGATCTGCCACTATTGAGATAAAGGACAATCGAAGGAACGCTAGGGTTCCTTTGAGGTCCGCCAGAATTGTTGAAGACTCTACAGTAAATGATAGATTGAATTGAAGGAAAGGAAAGTTTCGATTCGATGTCTCTCTCTTTCCCTTTTCAATGTAGAATTGCCGTGAGAACGAAGCGAATAGAGGAATCCATGAGATGAACCAGGGCGTACAATTAGGCCCCCTGGTGCTAGCGTGCGCCACCGAGCACTCTAACCCCCCCTCCACCTCTTTACTTGCACCCACCCTATTCCGCAAAGAAAAAATGGAAAAGATGAGAGGAGCAGAAAAGAGAGACAGAGCAATAGAGTAGAGCAAGAGGCGCTTGCTTTTCTTCTCTCTTTTCAGCTTAGCTTTGCGTTTTCCACCGTAGAATTGAAATGCCAAACAAACTATTAGCTATTAATTTTTTTTATCTCTTGGTAAATGAATACGATCAAGTGCAGTAGCAAACGGAAATAATATATATATATATTCTTGTAGGATTTCATTTTTTATTAAATGTTATGTGTTTGTATTTACAGGAAGTAAAAATTTAAAAAAAAAACAGTAAGGTTTGGTTTCTTACTATCTTTGGAGGAAACTCCCAGCTGTCCTTGTCTTCTGTCACAATTACGATTGCGTCCCCGGACCCTCTTGTTCGCTACCCAAAACTCATTATTATAAATATATTAAAATATTCTTTTTTAATTTTTAATATTAAAACATTAAAAATATTTAAAAAATAATCTGAAATTAAAAAAAAAAGAATAAAAACAAACGGATTTTTATTTTGTTAATTATTGTTTTTGTCTTTTGATTTTTTACAACTTTGATTGTACTAAGATAGTTATTTATTTTTTTTATATGATCATACCCAAATTATTTAAAAATATTTTTAAAATATTAATTTATAATCTCTGAGGATAAAAAATAATTTATAAATACGTCACAAACAGAACAGCAGGGTCCACTCTTCTCCGGTTTCTGGGACTATCGTATTAGTCAACCTCATCCACTGTTTCAACTCTGAATTACTCTTCGGTTAGAACTAGTCTTAATTATTCTTAACTACCATGTTAATGATAACAATTTCGCTGTTTAAGTAAAAGAGAACCAGAATTAGTCCTCGTTCATCGTTTCCAATCCTTAGCGCGTGGATGTATCGGAACCTTTTTTATTCAAGAAATTTAAGTAGGGATGGATAATGTTTCAACGTCATGTTGACTTATTAATGAAAGGTGCCTTCCCCTTATCCAATTATTATTATATTATTTTTAAAGTAATTTTGGTATTCCATCATAATTTCTTGTTCTTTTTAATATTTTTAATTTGAATATATATTTAAATATTTTATTTTTTATTTTTATATCAACATATCAAAATAATAAAAATTAATTTAAAAAAAAACATAATTAAACCATAAAAACAAATAAAATTAATAGCTTTGAGTTGTTCTTCCTTGTTCTGTAAAAATATGCTATATTATCAGTATATAAATTTATAAATTTTAAGGTGAGATAATTTTTATTTTAAAATATATGTTAATCAACTTATATAAATTTTAAAATTAAAGGATATTCATTTCGTATTAAAAAATAAGATAATATCATTTTTGAAATATGGTAAAATTAAATTAATTTTGTACACATGACAGTCCATCTTTTCATGTCTAATATATTATTTATAAAATTTATTGGTGTGAAATTTAGTATAATATATTTGTATGCGCGGTGTTTTTCTTTTCCCATTTATGAATGTGAATTCAAGGCTAGCGAGACTTAGCCCACGATTAATAAAGGGATTTCCCAGCTACCTTTTATTTAAATGTAGTTGATATTTTACTGTCAGTTGGAGAGTATTTCTACCTAATCAGGTCCTCTATTCTTATTAAATTTCCAACTTGGTAGCAAGGAGAATAACCATTCATGGTAAAATAATAATAATGACCATTCAACACGAAGTAATATATTTATATCCAATTAGTTATATTAAAAACAAATCGTAAACCTTGAATATAATATAAGAACGGTTTTTTTACATGTTTTTAGAATATAAAAATACACATTATTTGTATTATGTGACGTCAGTCTGTCTTTGAAGTCATACCAATCTTTTTTCGGGTATAGATTTTCCTATTGCTATCCAAAGAGACTAAATTAAGCTAACGAAGCTTCCTTCTTTCTTTTCTTTTCTTTTTTCCATTAAAAAACAATATTTTAAGATTGAATTTTTAATGGAATTGATGTAGAAGTATTAATTAAGCTAACACTTTTAAAATTATAATTAAAATAAAATATGATTTTAACCATGTCTTTTCACTCCGCCACATACGTCCGTAGAAAAAAGTGTCTAAGAATATGCAAATCCCACACACTATATGCCACGACATCAATTAAACACAATTAATCATTAATTTAAAACCATTAATTTTGTTTCTTTGTGTTAAATAGTCTGTCAATTGCACATCACTATCCCAGGGACATTGCACTCATCTACGCTTCAACTACCATACCAAATACTGCAATAAAAAGGCTAGAAGACTCGTTCCTTGTAAGCGGTGATCCGGTGTTAAGTCACGTGATCCGGCGCTGCCATGTCGGTGTGCTTGTTTTGCATTAACATGTTTTTAAGGTGTAATTGTGTTTAGTCTACACGATAGTGTTTGATTAAAACATGTTTTAATTTTGAAAATCAAATCTGGTGCCAGTTTCTAGAAGAAAAAACATCTTACTTTATGAAAAAACACAATAATATCATGTTAGGGACTTTACGTGCTCCATTTTTTTTAAAAAAAAAATTCATGACTCATCAAAAATAACAATAGTATCTTTGTGTAAGATTTATTTCTACTATTTTTACTATTTTTTAAGTGAGTCTATAAAATAATTAATTATTCTACGGATATCATTTTTTTTATGTGCTGATGATTTTTAATTAAAATAACAACTTTCTTGTTGTTTTTTAATTACACAACCATAGATGTTAGTATATTTTACATGATTATATTTTAATTTTTTATGTTATTGGTTTTATTAAAAGGACATGTCCATGCATATAATCATCCTAATTAATCCCCGTTTTTTTTTCAGTTTTTTGAGCTTGAGAGCCACTCTCGTAAAATACACACACACACGCACAAATGTCATAAGATTTTAAGCTGTTTAAATCACTTAATATAAATAAAATATGTTTTTAATATATTATAGTACTTATTGGTCATTTTACATCTCGAAAAAATAATGTAATATTTAACTATTTTAAACATTTTTAAGCACCGCACGACACCTAGTTACCAGATGCAATATTTACCCCCACAACACGTCACCAGACAACACATTACAACGTAATAGCCACGTCATGGCATTACACACAATGCAGCACAATCCCTTTGAAAATCGTGGTACCAAAAGTATGGCAAATCAGCAAAGGCCAGAAAACATTATCAAGGAAATAGCGTAATTTTAACAAAAACAAAATTGAAAATACAGACTTCAAAACAATGATTTTGAATAAATAATTCAAACAGTAAATTAATTTTTATTATTATCCTAAACTAACTCTAAATACAAACACTAAATAATATCCTGACTAGATATAATAAAAAAATCAAGTTTTTTTTAGTTTTTTTATTTTTTTCAATTCTATTATCTAGTATTGATTTATTATTGAATTTTATTATAAAATATTGAATTCATATTTAGCAAGGGTTTGTTTTAAAGATTATTAATTAGTGTTTGTTCGCAGGGTATGTTTTTTAAATACCTGTTCATAGTTTTAAGTTAGGATATTATTTAGAGTTTGAATTTCAGTCTATTTTAGAGTTGGAGTGATAATTTATTTAGGAATAAGAAAAAAACTAAAAAATTAATTTAACTAAAAAAAATAAAAATAACTAAACCGTAAAAAAACTGATTAAATAAATTAAAATTTTAAAAATACTTATCAATTCGGTTTGGCTTTATAAACTTGAAATTGAAAAAACCAAGTTAAACAAAAAAAATAAACCAATATCAAGTTAAATAAAAAAAATCAAATTGATTTAAACTGGTTTTTATTCTAAAAAACTGAACCAAAACTAATTAGTTTGAACCAATTTCATTTAAAAATAATAATTTAATTATTTTTTTAATAAAAAATAAATTGAATAAAAAATAATTTGTCATTTTAAAAGTTGTCATTCTTATTTTTAATATCAATCATGTATTTCTTAAAGTTATCATTCTCAATTGTATTTTTGTTAAAACTATATTATATTTTAAATACTTATTTATCCTATGCTATTTTATGAAAACTTTTAGGCAAGTGTGCAGGAAAGAAAATGTACCTACTTTTTAATAGATTATGTTCCAAAAGCAAGGTTGGATTAATACCAGCTTTTCTTTTAAGTCAAATCATGTACCACTTCTAAAGAACGTTTTTAGACAAAGCAGTTTACTTTTTTTTTTCAATTAAAACACAATTGTTTATCACGTACTTTATTTTTCCAATTAAAATGACAACTCTCTCCATTGTTTTTTTTTTAAAAAAAAAACTACACATGCTAAATATGCTATTGTTTTGCACAATTCTTTTATAGAGAAACACATTGAGCCTCTTTATATATATATATAAACCATATGAAATATAAAATAACACTACTACCCTCATATATAATATATTATAACCCACAATAAACACAAAACGACCGCTCTTCATCCCTCGTTTTTCTTTCTCTCGATGATATTCTCTCTCCAGATAAAAACAAATTAGTTTTTATAAGCGAAAGCAATTCCCTATTTCATCAATTCATCACTCTTCGCTTAGATCCAAATCCAAATTCTAACCTAGACGCTCCCAGTTGGATGCTGCCCTATCCAGATTGGATCTTCAATTTATAGGTAATTCCTAGTCTCATATTAATCGATGATTTAGTCACATTAAGTTTCTAAAGCTTAAAGCTATTCGTGCAGGGGAAATGTATGAATTCGAGGTTGATTTTTTATTGCACACCTGGTGTTTGATAAATACAAAGTTTTAGGCTTTTTTTTTTTTTTTTACAAAGTTATAATATTAGTTTGATAACAAAGTGTTAATTATTATTTTGATGATTTTTTTTAGTCATTAAATTGAATAAAATGATAAATTTATAAATAATTCAATATTCTTTTTATTGATTTTTTCTTTGAATTAAAGTTGGAGGATATATAATGCTATAAAGTTATTAGAGTTTGAAATGTAAAGTGTAATTTTCCAAAACATATAAACAAAGTGAAAAAAACCATCAGATTTTTTTAATATAATATTGATTTTATTAGAATGATGTGTTTATATGTATATATAATATCATTTATTCAATTTTCTTGGCTACTTAAAGAATTATTCTCGTAAAAAAATTCTTGTATGCCAGTAAGTGAGTTTGAGAATCCATAAATTATTTAATATAAATAAAATGTATTTATCATTCTCTGGCTGCAAGCAAGAGTAACTAGTTATCAAATTTATTTTTACCCCCAGAACGCATATCACTGCGCAGCAGTGATATTACAGTACCAAACATGCCCCGGTTGTTGTTGCCCATCGAAACCATGACCGCAATTATTAGCATAACAATGCATGCCGCCTGAAATTAGTTTAATACTAAATTAAACATATCTTTTTTTAAAAAATATTGAACAATAACATGTTAAATTTAGTTATAATTAATTAATAAAATTTATAATTTGAGACATAAAATCATAATAACCTTATAAAATCTAAATTCAAACAATATACTAAATTCAAACAATATAAGAAGCCTAATTTTGTCAATTAACTACTAAACATCAAGTAAAAACATTCAACTAGAAAAACAAACCAAGAAAGCTACATTTAAGGAACAAAAAATAGTGAAGCGAGCATAATATAGTTTTTTTTTAAACAACTAATTAGATTTAATTCAAAATAAAAATTTATCTAAAAACACCAAGTTTAACAAAGAGTAAAAAATAAAAATACTCAAGATAAATTGAGTTATTTTTAAAATTAGTAAAAATTTCAATATGAAGCAAATAAAAATAAAAATAAAAGATTCTAATCTCCAATCAAATTAAATATTAAATAATAAAATTAAAAAAACTAAAGCTTGAAAAAAAAAATAACTAAGAAATTTTAAAAAATCAAGCATTAAAGTTGAGGAGAAGATAAGGAAAAAAAAAGAAGCAATTTGATGAAAATCACATTACACGTGTCATCAAAAGGATAATTGTGGGCTTGGCCTAGCGGTGCCTTACATGTCTACTGGGTTTGCAGGGTATTCAGTGGGCCGTGGGGATTAGTCGTGGTGCGCGTAAGCTGGCCCGGACACCCTACGTAAATAAATAAAAAAAAAAAATAATCATGTTAGAATCGAAAAATACCAAGAAATGCTGTTTTTAACTGTTTGAAATAGTCGTGTGTGCTGTTTAAATACAAGATGACTTGCTCATTGAATTATTTTGTGCATGCCAATAATTTTTAAATTTAATTTTTAGTATTTATTAAAATATTAAATTACCATAAAATGAAAATCACAATAGAAAAAGTTAGCGTGAAGAAGCCCGAAAACAATGGATTAAAGTTTCGATTTTAAAGACAATAAAGTAACTACAATATGCAAGAAAAAATCAAAAAGACTAATTACTCCAGAGATAAAATAGTAATTTTACTGTTTTAATCAATAATAAATTAAAAAATATCTACAACGCTTCTCCGACGTCGTTTAGGTTTGAATTAATTACTGGTGATACATGTTTTTTTCTTCTTCCAAGAAATGCAATTTGAAGCAGTGAAATGTAGATGCACAGTTACTATCGTGGACTGTTCGAATAGCAGGACACGACAACCAATTATTTAGAAATCGACAGGCTAACCCTGATGGAGCGGGTCCCGCAGAATCTATGGACCCCCCATGACTTTGTTGCCATTTAGCTCACATTTAACATGCAGGCACCGTTTGTCTAAGTAACGGTATGATTTTTTTAATTATTTTGATGAGGTTATATTAAAAATATTTTTTTACAATAAAAATATATTATTTTAAAATATTTTTAAATAAAAATACTTTTAAAAAAATATTAAAATAATTATAAACATAACCACCATAGTTTAGTTCAGAAACTTATTTCTACAAGTTTTTGATTTTTTTTTCCCTTTTCATCAAACCGTGATATAAGTTAAAAAAAAAAACAATTGAATCGAGGCAGTTAAAAGAGCGGATGAAGAAGGAAATCCAGGGGACAGGCTTGGGACACAGCAGCAGAGGAATCAGGCTTCGTAAAAGATGTTTTAAGATAGTGTACACCAGCTGGTTTGGTCAATCCAGTAACAACCGTCCACGTTGATAAGGGCTGTAGCCAGTGAGGTCACAGTCCCATTTATAGAAAGCAGGTGTACGGTGCACCTGCGCCTTCTGGCAGCACAGCTGTTCCTTTCTCCACATGATTTTACCTTGTGAAGCGTGTGCCTCGGCGAGGACATTTTAACAGTCCGTACGATTTACTCTCTCCAGCCTGGCCTCTCGGTCGAAAACATGGGTCGGTCGGGTCGGGTCTCCACTGCTGGATTAAGGTGTCCCGGTGAGCCCGTTAGCGTCATAATGCTCGTGAGCTAGAACCAATGCCCTGGCTATGAATAAACAGGAGTAGCTTCTAAGATGCAGCTAGCTTTACGAATTGTAGCCATACTGCATGGGCTAAAAGTGTTACGTAAATGTTTACATTAATAATAACAAACCAGAGAGAAAGATAAAAAAGATAAGAAGAGGATTGTACAATCAAGCTTGATATAGGCTGGATTAAGTTTGGTTTGACAATGGTTATACCAAATATTAAAAATATTAACTTGAATTTAAAATAAATTTGATTGGGTTTAGTTTTTATTTAATAAAATTATTTTTTTAAAAAAATTAAGCTTAAAAACAAGCTTAACTTTTAAGTCAGTTTGAGCATGATCAAACCAGCTCAAAACTATTTAAATCCAACTAAAAAAGTAAAGGTGGACAAGGGATTAAAAGCAGCTTATGTTTTTTAGATTGTAGAGTAGAATATTTTTCAAATTAAAATAAAAAAATATCAAAAAATCTTAAAGAATACACTGAAACCACACTCCCAAGATTGCTTAATTGCACCATGGTAAATGCGATCCCCCAACTGCCAGTGCAACAAGTGATATAAATAATGGGTGCACCGTTAATTAAAGGAGGGGGTCCAAGCCGAAAAAGAAAAGGAAAAAGAGAGGAGCTCTTACCATTTGGCAGAAGGCAAGTCAAAAAGAGAGAAAGAATTTCCCACTCATCTCCTCCTCCACGCAAATCAAAACTCGTCCCTCTCGTTAACTTCAGGGACCGTGAGATTAGTCATGATGTATGAAAGCTGACCCGAACACCCACATTAATTTAAAAAAAAAACTCGTCCCTCTCCCCCACATTTTCCCCATTATTTTATATTTTTCACACTATTTAACTTGCTATAACATTTATCATAAACGATAAAGGTTATCATCATAATTTAACTATGCATATAATGTTAAAAAGACAAAAAAAAATCCCCTACCTTGTTATTTTTTTTTGTTTTATTTTTGTTTTTTAAAGTAACAAAGTTATGTCACTCTATGTATTAATTTATCACCGATTAATCTTTTAATGCTCAGTTACCTTTTTAGAAAGGCTACTTTATCCTGGACTGCAAGCTTCGTCGATTTCTTTGTTTGATAGAGCGAAAGTTTCATTTCATAGTTTTATTTGTTTTAAAAGTGTATTTGAAAAAAATTAAATTTATTTATTTATTTCAAATTATTAAATTTTAAAATTATTTCAATAAATTGATATTAAAAATAATTATTTTTTTAAAAAAAACTTAATAATATATATTTAAATAAAAAAAAATTTAAAAAACAATCCCGAACTACCAAATAAAACCTAAATATTCCTTGGCTCACGATACAATGATTTACATTGTAATTGTAATAATATAATTAAAATGAAGTCGGATTGTTAAAGTTAACGTGATCAATGACGTACTAGCAATGACGTCAGATCAACGAAAGGCAAAAAAAATGTCACAGCCAGAACAACACAGTGAGCGCAGCAACACTCAATCATTGAGTTCACAATCAATGGAATCTCAATTGCCTTTAGTTTCTGAAGGGTTGCCGTGTTCTCTTTCGGTGACAGAAGAAGTATCAAAACAAAGACATTTCCCCGAAATAATTTTAATTTAAAGTATTTGACTGACGAAGTTACGATCACATGCGGTGGAAGAACCTCTGTGCTTGCAAGCATTCGCAGAAGATGAAGCAGAGCATAAATTGTTATAGTTTAAGAATCCGGCGTCATCTAGTTTTAAAAAAAATACGGATAATCAAGTATAGAACGCAAAAATTCGAGTGTCTTATACTTTCTAAGGTTGGCATGGGGTAATTTGATTAAAATAAATAAATTTATATTTTATTTGCAATTCGCATGCATGGTATTCTTTTAGGAATTACAATAGAAACTTATTTTCCATGAAGACAAAGCATTTGTTTATTATCGTTAAAAGGGCTCCACGCTGCGAGGAACGGCGAAGATGAAGGTATTAAACAATTAATTAGTTTTCAATATTGCAGCTGAGCTCTTTCTTGATGAAATCTTAATTGGACAAACCATTTATATAATTCTAATAAATTCACAATAAATAAATAAATTACAGTTTATTTTTTAATATAAATACAAAATAACAACGGAAATCAGAGACACACTATTTACAAATTGCATTTGACTATAGTTGTTCAAGACCTGGAACCAATTCCCAAACAGAGCTAGAAAACTTTGTANTCATTTTATTCATGAGATATTATTACTGAAAGCAAGTTTAATAAAAAGGGTGTAGTTGAATATCTTAAATTTATTTTTTAAAATTATTAATTTAAATATCATAAATTTTATAATTATTAATTTTAAATATTAAAAAATTAATCACGTGTAAATTAAAGAAACAGAACAATTACACAAAAAATAATGATAAAAAGATTGGTGGAGGGGCAAGGGAGAATGGTGATGGGACACCGCACAAGTGGAAGCAAACAGGACCTTGCGTTTCATAAAAGCCGAGGTAAGTAAAGGAGAACAATCACCTACTTTAATATAACCCATTATCATATCACGATCCACTCCACCACCTAATTTGATTGGACGGTTCATTGGATCTAGCCACGTAACATTTTGTCCTCGAAAGGACTGTTTATTATAATCATTCAATCTTTAGCAGTAAAAAACCACGAACAAGAGTTTATGTATTATTATTATATGTAAGAATTTTGAATGAATGTAAACGACAAGAGATTTACGAAGCATAGAAGTTTTCTTCATTTTCAAAATCAAAATCATTTCAGTTCTTTTTTTTGGCAATTTCGAAAATTAATTTTAATGTAACTTTTAAAACAAAATGATATAACTTTGTAGTTTAAAAATACATAACTCTATTTCAATTTGAGTTTTATCACATATAACTTGTTATTTATATCCTAACTCACATGAATAATATAAAATACACACGAAAATAAAAAATAATAATGAAAAATTATTATACCAGACGTGATAACTTTTTATATAAACCTGAATAATAAAAATCACATAACTTTTTTTTTATAATTTTGATTTGCCTAATTATATTTATTTTATCTCTAAACATATCATAATTTTACAGAATACTTTAAAAAATTTAACATTTTTAATTTTTATATAAGTGGTCTTGTTTCACACTCAAATATATGATTTTTATTAACAACATCCAATAATACTCCACTTAAATTTATCAAGCTATAGAAATCATTAAAAACTTAACTTATTTTGATTTAATCAATCATACTGGGTTACCATTATATAAATTTTTTTAATATAGAATGACGTAGGCTTTAATTATCCTTTAATCTTATATAGTCAATAAAAATAATTTCATTTAAAAGTGATTATTCTAATTCTTGATAGTTATACAAAGACTTATTATTATATATAATATTTTATACCCTACCAATTATAAATTGGTTATTGCATTGTATACAAATTATTGGTATAAAAATTTGGTTAACCTGGAATATTCTTAAAAAAAATTTAGAATTACTTTGTTTTTCATCTTTAAGTTTTATCTAAAACTATAAACAGAGACTCTCGTATAGATTTTGATATGCATGTTTATTTAGAGAATTTTTAAGAGGTTATAACTGTTTTAATAGTAAAAATAATTTTTTTTTATAGATTTTGAATCTTTAGTATCAATCAATTATTCTATTAATATTGCTAAACTCTTTAAATATAGCTTCAATATCTCATGTAATAAAATTTATATTTTGATTTTTTTGTAGAGAAACCATAATCTTTTCTAGACACCTTATACTTGCATATATTTATAGGAGGGTGATTAACCATTTCAAAACTCACACGGTGTTTTGTTCAATTTCTTATAGGTTTCTTTGAACTTCTTTTTGCCACCGCTACTACCGTCTGGGAGAACTTGCTTTGTCATGCTTCCTATTTAAGTCCATACCACTTGAATTATTATAGGTTTTCTCCTATGTGGAGAATGTTTAGGAGCTGGGTTTGCCAACAGGTCAACGGAGACCCCAAAGATTACCGGGTTAATCGGTACATTGAAATTATTAACACAAGTTTTATCTATGTTATCCCCATAACAAGATTAACTTTGCAATTATATATCTGAAATAATATTAATTAAAATGAACCATAAAACATTAACACACTAAATTTTCAAAAGACGATTTAATAAATGTGTTTAATAATTAAATAACCACCTTTTTTTTTTTTGTATCTATCCACAAGTATACTGCCTGCAAATTTCGAAAAACATATAGCAGTCCAAAGGATACGGGCTAGGCAATTTAATAAACACCCTGGTTATGCAAAACAAAAGCACTTGTACGATGCAAACTGTTATTTGATTAATGCACAAAATTAATTTTTCAAAGGCATCAAACACCTTGCAGCACCCAGCAATGGCTGCTGGGTTATCTCCAGTTGTCTAGGTTCAAATCCCAGCATGTGTGTGTGTATATATATATATAGTACAAGAAGAGTAAAAAAAACAAGACCAGATTTTTTCCCGCAACAGAAAACATTTTTTCTTATAACAGAAACAATATAATTTAAAATAAACTTCTAAAACAAAATAATTCAGTTAAATAGAAATGCATTTAAAAGATATTCTTTCACCAGTAATTATTATCCACATATGCAACCTTTTTTTTTCTATCAATACAACAACAAAAGGAAAATATCACGCAGCACAAAATTTCATTCCCCGCAGAATCAACGCAACAAGGATGCAGGGAATTTAACATAGTCATGAAATTTAACAAAAGATATATACTTTACTTTTCCTACTGGAATCATTATCTTTTATCCATGTTAACACATGATCATTTTTTCGGGACAAATTATCTATTCCATGTATAATCATGCACATACACAACATAGATATTAGGAAATAAGTTGTTCTAAGATTGTTGAAACACTTAAAAATAGTTTATATGATTGTTGTTCATCTCTTATGATTTGGTTTCTTCAAAATATAAAATATGCTTATAAATCAACAATTGAAAAAAAAAAAAACTTATTGTACTTATTGATAGAAAATAAACTTGAAGAAGTAAATTAAAGCAGTGATCAACCCACTAGCATTAAAACAGTATAATTGCAATATTATTATCCAAGGCTACCTAATTTCTTATTCTTGGTAGCACAATCAAGAATAAACATCGTATCAAAACTTATACATAGCTCTTTGTAAGAATTTCTACCAAAGAAATATAAAAGAGAAAATTTTTAGGAAGATTAGAAGTTTTTTTATAGTCAAAATCATGTTAAAATCATCTTTTTTTATAGGCTATCCAGACAATTAATTTCAACATAATTTTTAAAATAAAAGACACAGCTTTCTAGTTTCAAAGCACACAATTTTTATTTCAAGCAAAGTTTTAATAGATACAAGTGTACAACTTTCCATCCATACCCAAACAAACCGCCGGGCATAAAACTGACCCGGGCAAACCATTGGTAACTTTGTATATGTGATGGCTAAAGAGGATGGCTGGTGAATCTCAATTCTCTTTCACGTCGACCTAATTTTTTAATGGCTAAAGAGCATTTGCTGATTTGCATAATATATGATATTATACATTAAAGGGTCCTCTGCAGTCCTGCAAGAAAATTTTCTGAGACCGATGGGAGAGCTGCAGCCATCACTTACGCATTACGATGACTACCCTGTTAACTCGAGACAGCTGAGGAAAAAATGAAAAACATAAAGACAACAAAGCAAAATCCCATTGCAATTTGTCTCTCTTAATCTTTTCGGTGTGGTATTTGGTCAGATCAATAAAAAAGCATCTTGGTGTTTAGTTAGTTAATTACCAGTTCCTACCAAATAGTTCGGTCCAAATTGGACGGGTTTGTATATAGAGTTAAAATGCGAGTGTATTAAAATACCAGAATTTCGGGGGCAATGGAACCACCGTGGAAATTAAGAATTTGTGTCAGCATGTATATACCCGAAATTGAAATAATATTTTAATGGAAAATGCTTTTTTGGGAGAAGAGAGTGCAAGTGGGAGCTAATGTAGATGCAAATGTTGAAATAATATTTGCTTTCGTCCTAACCACTGTGATCGCCCCAGCCCAGCCTGCATGTTCTTAAAATGAAGAATCATTTAAGATCACCGAATCATTGGGGCTTCGAGTTTTTGGTATGCATTCTTAATAATTTCTTGAAACCCTTTAAACATTAATCTTAAATGCTATAGAATTATTCCTGGATATTCTCATTTAACAGCTTTAAGTGTCTGTTCTTATGTTTTAATTATTTAAAAACATATCGTTTTAATGTGTTAGAATTTTCAAATCGTTTTAATCTTCAATGCGATAAATTTTTAATTTTTCTTATTCTGCTCAAATATTTTTAAGCCGATGTAAAAGCCATCATGACTATGAATCTTGCATCCTTTGGCTTTAGAGATTGCCCTCCTCTCTGTAAGCCAAGCCACCGGCAGGATTCTGCTTGCCGGTGCACAGAACATGTCTGGTCGCTATAAGTAGAGAGTTTATGACGTTCCCATCTTCAAGATTTCTGACAGCCATTTTGCGACACGTCATATGGTCAATTTTACTTTGATTTTTTCTTAAACAATTTTCATGTCTCATTATTATTTTGGTCGCGTATGTAAACAAGATGCGGACCAGCTATCAATATTAAATGGCTTTGCTGCTTAGGGGTGCCGAACACCACTAAGCAGCAAAGCCATTTAATATTGATGGTTGGTCTGTATCAAGAAAGTGGGATTGGCATTTTCATTTTTCTTTTTCCAGAATTGAAACTGGTCTTTCTTTAGAGCCCCACTTCACGCGCATGACTTGCATAATATATTTATTTCATCTTTTTATTCACTAATTATACAGCCATCATGAAAAATGCCTGATCCCTCTAACCATTAGTGAAAAAGCAGGAAATATAAAATCTTCTCCTTCGTGAGTTCTTGATCTGTGTGAGTGAGGGGTGACTACAATACTAGGTTTATTGCCAACTGAAGAATTAATCTACTTATCGCAATTACAAGGACATTATATTATAAATCCGAAATAATCTTTTCCCTCTTTCCTCCGGGAGACTTATGGAATAATGAACAATTTCCTTTTGGATTGATTTATTTGACCATTAAAAAGACAAAACAAAAAACTCCACCGCCAGCTATTCCGAAATAGCAGTAAGTTTAGACATGGAGCCAAACCTGGCTGCGTCGACTGGCACCAACTGCCCCTGTGTCATCACCAATGACTTGTAGATCTGAACGATCATCTTCTCATCATACTCCTTGACTGGGCGTGCAACAAACGCGTCACCGTACCCTGAAGTACCTATTGCCCTGGAATTAGCAAGCCCAAGCATCATCTTCACGTAGGCATCCCGCAGCCAAACAAAGAACTTCCTCGGAGCAGACATTTTGAGGATTTTAAGCTTCGGCTTGATCTTGATCCGCAAACCAAACCCCCTCCCCCTTGAAGTCGAGCTACCCGAACCTAGCTCCACCTGCCGCTTCCTCCGAATCCGACCCGACCCATTTATCCTCTCGTACCCTCTCCTCCTCCAGTACCCTTTCATCTTCGTGTACATGCTAGCAGAGATACCTTCCATATGTGCGTGTGTTTCTGATTTATTCTGGTTCCGTTTTGTTTTTATGCAGTTGATCCTGGAGAATTAAGGGGCAAAGAGAGGGGTGGGGCGGGTGGTTGAAGGCTGATAAATCTGGGCACATAAGCTTTGAGCCACAACTCCCACCATGCTTATATTGGTGTGGAAGCCGTTAAAATAAATAAATATGAAATGCAGTAATATAAGATAAGGGTGGCGATTCATAAATGAAAGATGCGAATACGTACCTGAATTTCATGCTCTGTATTATCGATCCATTGAATGACTTTGTGCATCTCACGTGCCTGAAGCAGAAGATCTCGGCCCTTGGATTATAGCTCCACTCAGTCAACGTAAACAGTTCTTGTCCACGCTCCTTCGAGGTCCCTGCAGTCTTAATCCACACAGCAAGTGAAAACTACATCACTGCCTTTCTTTACCAAGGAAAAGCCAGTAAACTAGTTCAAACTACAAAATATAAAGACGTGGATTTAATGATCCAAGCACGCCTTCTTCTTCTTTCTTTTAATGTGTTAGAAAGACAGAATTGTTTGTCAAATTATTTAACATATTTATAATACCTATTTTTTCCCCAAATTACAAAAATGAAATCTAATTGTTTACTGAATAGTACAGAACAAGTTTATCTTTTTTTAGCCTTATTCAACTCTTGAAATATTTTTTTTTATCTAGCACGAGATGCATATATATCAAAAATCCAATTCTAAGTATACTTTTTTATCTAATTAATTATCGAATCAATTTGAAATTATGTTAACATGTTCTACAAGTGTCCGGTCCTCTTTGGATCAGCTTGCTAGCACCAACCTAAACTGTAAACATGTCTAGACTTGGTTCACGCCTACTCTTTTCATAGACATGTTACTTGTTTTGATGATTTTTTTCTGAATAAATAATTTATTAAATGATTGTTAGAGTTGAAAGCATATTTTATATTGAAAAAAATTCATCGATAGGCCTGCAATTTGCAAACTTGCTTATCATGTTAAAAACTATTAATTAGAACCATGTTCAAAATTATAAATTTGCTATTGGTATGCTTATATTCCATGAAGACAAACCATGAGAAAATTGTTAATTTTGAAGAGATTTTATACAATATGTATGAATAATTAAGTTATTACCACTTGTCTTTTGTACACTTCTCTCAAACAGCGTGGTGGAAAGACATAGAGCAGAATTATTACCAATCTACAGGATGCCTTACAAAGATGAAAGTGTCAGACTAGGGTCTAGGTTAAAAGTATGGAAAATAGGTAGTGGTACTGTTGAAGTTAATTTGCAAGGAGAAGAATTCGAGAGGGTACAGAGGGAAGATTTAATTAGATAAGAAAAGTCTCCAGTTTTGAGATACATTAAGTAATTAATTAGTCAGATATATAAAAAAACAATCTTCACATAGCTAAATAAGATTTTATATAGTCTTTTTTTGAGTAGCATTACTCAGAACATTGTTGAAGCATAAATCTTGCTGCGTGAAGCATAAATCTTGCTGCGTGATATCGTATCTATATATGGTGGAACTCCAGTTGCCAAAATCTTAATTATAAAAGAATGAAGCGAGGTGCCTTCTATATATATAAAAAAGGAGTTTCATTAATGGCGAGCATGATTCCCACCTTACAAACAAGATGCCTAGAAATAAACTTAAAAATCCCTAGGCCAGCGAGGCCGAACAAAAATCACTAGAACGAACATCAGAAAACAGTAGAAATAGACTTCAACGCAATCTGGGTACTGCTTTTCTCGTTTCATTCATCGGAATACTCTTAATTTAATCAACCTGAAAGGGGAGAAACTATCCTCGTTAGACCATGCGCGAGATTTCAAGAGGGTATGATCCACCAAAAAATCCGAAATCCGCTACATTTCACGCTCAAGTGCAAATTAACATCTATTAATTCCACCCTCCTACTCAACCAGAAAATCAAGCATCCGTCCACATCTGCCATAAAAATGGCCGCAGAGACTCTAGCTGCCAATCCACCATACGTGATATTAAAAAGAAAAAAAAAAAGTAAACGGAATGGTGCTTTTATTAGGCCACATGTTCGGGAATCCGACCAGTGATGTTCTGATATTTGCTTATAAGAGGGCCAAGTACACTGACACAATATTTAACGTGGTTCGGCAAAACCGCCTACATCCACAGGAGAAGTCAATATATTTAGAGATAGAGAAAGAATACAAAACAAATACATGGAGGAGGAGGATTACACCCTCTCATACTCAACTCTCACCTCTCTTTGCTGCACTTGCAGCTCTCTCTTCCTCTCTACTCTCTTCACATTCTCACAATTCTCTTCTCTCATTTTGCTCTCTAACACATGCCTTTATTTATAGGCATTCATGAAGGCTTTTCTTCAACAAAGGTGGCTGCCAACTCCAACTCTTCTTCAACAATGTTGGCTGCCAACCTTTGATATCTTGTATGAATGCACATGTTTGGTGCAATACCAAATGGTTGTTGCACATTAATAGCAACCAACCTAACAATCACCCCCTTTGCCATTCATGTAGGGCAACTGTCCTCTTTCTTCTTCAACACAAGCTTGCATCTTGCAGCTCTTCCAAGCTTTCCATTTTGAGAGCGTCTTTGACCAAGTTTATAGGTACTCGCCAAACCTTTCAATCATCAGAGTAACCAAAGCACACCTTTTCTCACACAAAAGGATCACTATAACCAGATGGTCTGCCACATCACATCTGAATAGTGTTAACGCTTGTCTCTGGAACAACATTCCCTTTCAACCATGGTCGGTCCGGAATGATTGATCAAGCCTCACATCAAGGCTTACAACACCCCCTCAAACGGATATTTCAAGTGCGACAGTCATTATTTGAGTATCTCAATATGATCACAAGCTCACCACTCTTCCAAGAGTTTACTCATCCAGGAGTTGCGCCTGCCCTCTGTTTCACCCTAGAAACCACGCCTTACTTCTCCATGAGTCTCCTACTCTTAGTCTCAAGAGTCCAGGTAGCTTTCCACCTTTAACCATGGGGGCAGCCCATAAAAGGTTGATCCATATCTGTCTTCATACTCTGAGTATTACAATGCCATTACCGAGCCCACCACCTTGACAAGAGTCAACTTGTTCCCGGAACCTGCGCATGCCCTTCTGCTCCTTCATAGCAGCCGCGTCTTAATGCTCCACAAGTCATCCACTTATTGTCCAAGGCAAATGTCTTCTAGCTCATTGATCTTTAGCATGAGGGCAATATCCATGAAAGTCAATCCTGCATTTATCTTCATACTCATCATAGCCCTTTCATTGGCTATCCATCTGTCCACTCATACCTAGCCATCACATTGGCTCTGGGGCGTTCTGAACTGGGCTCCTTTCACGGCCCTCACACCTTCTCCTGAGGTGTCTCCGCTCGTTGTCATGCGGCGGTCTAATTATAGGCTTTTCTCATAGCCCTCACACCTTCTCTTTAAGGTGTCTTCGCCTTTCATAGGCGATCACATCCTTCTTCAACTGAGATGCTTCAAAGTGGCTCCATAAATTCTCTACCACCATGTGGACTATGGGAGAGATCACTGCCACTAATTACATAGAAAGAGAAAGTTACGGTATACTCCTCGCAATCCTCCACCTCAATTTCTATGTTTGGAGCTTCTACGCCTTTTCTGCTTAACAGCTCCACCCACACCAACTCTCTTTGGTGTCTTCGCCTTTCATCATAGGCGGTCGCCTTTTATCACAGGCGTTTGCACCCCCTCAATTAGGTGCATCTACAACAGCTCACCCTTCCATCTTTACATGCATTGAAAGGTCCTTGTTTGTTGCCTTTATCAAGAGCACAAGAGACTTCTTGTTGTACAACCTTTTCATACAGTCTCTGCTTTGAGCTTCATCTGGGAACTATTCTTTTCCTTGCACTTGTTGTCTCATTACAGTACCTCGTTGGATCCTCCGGGTACTCCTACACAATCTTCATGTGCTCTCGTGCAATTTTGGTTCTCCAGATTTCTCCCTATTCCTTGCTTATGTTTGACAGCAGCTCATCCTGTCACAACATCTATCCAAGTCAAAATAGGGTGCCAATCTTTATCCTTTTGCTGTATTTCTCTTCCATTATCAGGGTCTTCATCAATTCTCCCCTCGAGAAATTACAGTCACCGAATCTAACTTTCTTGGAGAAATCATCACTTCATCAGATCCTTGATCATACGGAACCCAACTGTTCCTTTGTGCCGTCATCCTGCTAGTCTTCAACAGTTTCATAACAAACTGTCACATATACGAAAATAGTACCGTATGGATAATCCTTCCACTAAGCAAGTTCCCAGGAAAGATTGGAGGGGTCACAACGGTCCCGCTTAAAACCCAATCTCCTAGACAGAACTTCTTAGGCCATATCTATCCATCGTACTGTCTTTCCGTATATACAACCATTTGCTAGCCTTGTCGCGGCATTTCTTTACAAGTGATCTGGGGTATCCTGGTTTTATACCTGATTTCTCAACATCTGGTGAGACTACCAGTGCTCAGATTCGTCAAGATTGGTCTTCATCAAATTTCACTCTCCACCTCAAATTGTCCACATGATCGGGTGTTTAGAGTGTCCCAATTTTACCTTCCCTTAAGGCAATTAAAATTCCCCACGTAATAGTTCATCGCATGTAATTGGGCAAACATGTGTGATTTCTTCTTCTTCAGCTCCATCGACCACCATGATGACCATCATATGCCTCCTGATCGGGCAATCTCTCTTTAATAATTCATCACTGCCATTTCTGATCTCAATCTCAACGATCGGACCGTACCATTGCATCCGGAATGATCAAATTAGCTAGAAACAAGTCTGAAATCATCCAAATCGCACTTCAGACGGCTGAGATCTCATGAAAACAATTTTCGCCTGATGAGTGGTCCAGATTCAATCTCAGATCCGGTTGCACGTAGACTCCGCCACACAGAATCAAAATCCAGGGAGCTGACGTGGCTGTAATGACATGTCATCTACGTAGGACATATAGGTCAGCCAAATCTGACGTGGCAGTTTGACTGGTCAGAGTGCTGATGTGTCAGGTGATGTGTCTGATGACTGTGCAGAACTGCTGACGTGGACAGTCAACCCCGCCGGCGCGTGCGGCGGTTTCCGACGTCCGATTTCGACGCGATTTTCACCAGTGGCTTTGTCTCTTCCTCTTCTACACAGTGGTATGGTCAAAACACAATTTTGACAACTTTCATTTTTGAGCAAAATCAAACACCACTTTAAACCGAACGCTCTGATACCAATTGTTGGGGAATCCGACCGGTGATGTTTTGATATTTGCTTATAAGAGGGCCAAGCACACTGACACAATATTTAACGTGGTTCGGCAAAACCGCCTACATCCACAGGAGAAGTCAATATATTTAGAGATAGAGAAAGAATACAAAACAAATACATGGAGGAGGAGGATTACACCCTCTCATACTCAACTCTCACCTCTCTTTGCTGCACTTGCAGCTGCTGCAATGGCAGCAAGGCTGCTGCCATTGCAGCTGCTGCAATGGCAGCAAGGCTGCTGCCATTGCAGCTCTCTCTTCCTCTCTACTCTCTTCACATTCTCACAATTCTCTTCTCTCATTTTGCTCTCTAACACATGCCTTTATTTATAGGCATTCATGAAGGCTTTTCTTCAACAAAGATGGCTGCCAACTCCAACTCTTTTTCAACAATGGTGGCTGCCAACCTTTGACATCTTGTATGAATGCACATGTTTGGTGCAATACCAAATGGTTGTTGCACATTAATGGCAACCAACCTAACACCCCACCTCACAAAACACTCAGAAACGTATGGATTCAAGAAGTTCTTGTGATCTTGTCATGGATACGGCGGGTTGCGGAAACGAATAGTATTATTATATACTAAATTTTCTTGAAATGCAATTTGCAAATATATCATCCAACTATATATTTTTACTCTTTTTTCATGAATTTAATAGTTATTAATTTGAAATACTATATATATATATGCTTTAGAAATTTAGTATAATTTAATTTATAAGCATAATTAAAACAATATTCTTTATATTGTACCATATATGAGAGTTTCGTGTCCATTCAAGGAAAAAAAAGAGAAAAATAAAACATTTTTTTCTTAAAATGCATGCAAATAACTATTTTAATTATGAAAGTATCTTGTTATTTTTTTAAATAAAAATTGGTTTGATTATATGATAAAAATAGATACAATCAAATATAAAAATAAAAATATGTTAATTTGTAATCCAAAATTATTATTATTTTAATCACTATAGTTAGTAATATAATTGAAAACTGTTGAAAACACTCCAAAGATAGTAAAACTTTATAAATATTAGACCTTGCATTATTACTATTAAAATTGCAATATTATAAAATCAATTAAAATGTCTTCTTCTACTAAAATTATTATTATTATATCTCAAATTTATGAATTATATTTTTATTCAATTAGTCCTTTGTTCAAGAAAAAGTACATACATAACACATACATAAGTGACCAAAAATCTAATTAGGTCTTCATTGACTTCTAACTTGATAATAATATATAGCATTCTATGTTTTTTTGAATTCTTTTATTTCAATGAATTTATTTCTATTATACATGCACAAAATATTAAAAATATAAATTAAAAAAACATTTATTATTAAATCTGACACGACAACAACGAGTTAATTTTAAAAACTCTTGATACTATTCCTTATCTAACTCATTACACACACATATATATATAGTTTTGCATTCGCTAATAACAATCACAGCCCATTAATTCTTGAGAGATAATATCAACTTTAACTATATGTCCTCATGGTTTGGTACTACAAAATCCGCTCCATAGATTTGAAGGTTTGACCATCCATTAGTGAAATAATATGATTGGTTTGGTATAATTGACGTGGATCATAGAATATTTTCTTAAGAAAATAGTTCAATATATTTGTTTTTTTTTTTTTTTGTAATTTCCCCACCTCATGCAATGCATTTAATTATTCCTGTTGTATCTTAATTGATTCTAAGATCTCCGATAACCCTTCTATTAATTACGGTATGTCTATCCGATTTAATGAAATAAAATTATGCACGGCAATTCCATGCCACCAGTAAATTATCTTCTTATTTTTTGGGTGCTTTTCAGTAAACACGTGACAAATATTGCTACTTGTCTTTATTATAAAAAATAAGAAATAATATAGTTATTTCTTGAAAAAAGCAAGGATAGTTTGGTCTATAAAAATGCAGTCACGGGTCATTAGCAAATCACACACTGAATTTTGTTATTTGATCTGCACATTCTAATTTTACGCTTTAAAAATATTCTTTAAAAAATTTATTTTTTTTAATTTTTATTTTTTAATATTTTTATATTATTTTAATATGTTAGTATCAAAAATAATTTTTTAAAAATAAAAAATATTATTTTAATATATATTGTTTTTTAAAAAACCCATCACCGTAACTACACTTTTAAAAATTCTCTGAAGACTTGACAGTAACCCGCTGGTACACTAAAAATTCAGTAAAACAACTGAGCGATGCCTTCAATGGAAGATGTTATAGCGGTTGAGGGGCAGCGCTTTTAAGATTGAGGATTTTTATTACTAGGAGCTCAGAACGCCCTTTCGAAAAGAAAAGATATAAAGAAAAGTTCGAAGAATTTATTTAAATATTTTAGCTGTGTTAACGAGTAAGTATAAATTTTTTTGGGAATTATAATTATTTTTATTAATAAAAAAATTAATGTAAGCTCTTATAATTTTAATCTTTTAAAACATAAAATAACATTTGAGTGCCTTAATATATCTCAAAATCCTTTTAATAGTATTTCAATATTCTTTATTAGAATTTATCATGTATTAACTAATTATTTCCATATTGTTTATGCAATATATAATTATTTATTTATCATAACAAACATTAAATTTTTTATTCATAATGTAATATTTTGAAGTTAACAAGAAATAGTGTTGAAATTGACTTATAATTTTACATGCTGAAATGTGCAAGATTGTTTTTAAGTAATTTTTTTTGAAAATCAATTTTTTTTTTCATTTTTATCTCGGATTTGATGATTTTATGTTTTATATGAAACTTTCTAATTAATTATATCTTTCATTCTTAAACTTGATTTTTGTTGAGATCTATTATCAACATATTATCTATACATAACAACAAAATAATAAAATTATCATTTTTTATAAGTTTTTTTTGTAATATATAACCATGTTTGTGTACTAATTTAATTTAATATAGAAATATTTTATCATTGATCTCTCTCTCTCAAGACACACACCTCAAGTGTGTGTGTGTATTACTATGTTTTATTTTATATTGAATAATAAATAGCTTTTAAATAATAAATATTTATATGGATATTTTTATGAATTAGGTATGAATATATAAAAATTTTCGTTACTCATTTATGAATATAGTTGAAAATAGACTCTTGAACACCTACTGTCATCCTTTACATTGAATAAATCAAACCAAGCTTTTTAATAAAATTTCAGATCACAAGTTTAAAGTTCATAAGTTTGATGTATAGTGTAATGTGAAATAATAATACAATCTCAAAAGGTATAGGTTAACTAATCATATTTAAGTTTATTTTTTAAAAATTATCGGTTAAAATCTTATAAATTTTAGAGCTATTAAAAACTTATATAATTATTAATTTTAGAATTTGTAATATTAGTTCAGGCATGGATAAGTTGGTAAAACACTTATATTAATAAAAAAATAACAATAATACTAAAACGTTTTTTAAGAGGAACAACAACACTGAACTTGATATATATAGCATCAATTGGAAAAAAAACTTGGCAACCTTGGGAAGGGAAATGAAAGTTCTTTATCATTTTCAATGGATTCTGAATTTAATCTTATTTCATCTTATATCTATTTGATTTAAAAATGAAACCAATAAAGCGTCCGTCTGTTTTTAAATTAATTAAAAAAAAACCAAAAACTGACTTTTTTTGTCAGCAGTAATTGCTTATTTGCAACGCCGATATTTGAGTCTGGGACTGATTAATTGACATTGGAAAATTTGGTTGGTTCTGATACGGTTAGAGGGATAGCAGCTGAAATGAGAGCAAATGCATTTGGAAAGAAAACCCTGGTAGATGGAAGGATTCATGCTCTCACTTATTATGAGGGACCACAGGGAATATTGGAAATCAGTCGCTGCTTTCTGATCAATATGTTCTTTAATTTCTTCACCATTTGTCTATCGAATGCTGTCAAGTGTCGAGCGTTTTTCTTTCAATCACATTCACGCATGAATTGGGGAGAGGGAGAGAAGAAAACCTGGGTTTCCACACCGTAACAGTGACAAAGATGCAATCAATGCGACCTAAAATGGAGCAGGTTAGTGTTGTTCTTACCGAATTATCTTTATTCTTTTCCAGAAAGACCTCGAGATCACTTCATCTTGTTGAATGTTCTCAAGAAATAGCATTATTCTGAGGGGAGAGGATACATTGAATAAGGAAAATGGCATTTACCAAGCCCAAATAGAGCTATGAATGTGGTCGGTTTTTTGAATAATATCGTAAGATGACGCATAATGCTAGAATAGAAGGAAAATAGCGAATACAACAGGTTTATGAGCTGCATGATCAGACTACTGCCTGTAGGACTTGATTTCTTGAAACTAAATAATCAGAGCCCTTGGCTTCAAACATAATCCTTGCGAATTTCTCCTGTATCATTCTGTGATTTGTTTTGTCATTTCTTTTGTTTTTTCAAATAAAAATAAATAAAAATAAAGGAAAAGGTGTAAAACACCATAAATCTTAAATCCACTAGCGCTGTTAGTTTTCTGATTATAAATGATCGATGACCACACTCCAAGTAAGCGAAAGACAAGTGTTATTTTCTTGCGGGGCGAGCACAAGTCATTATCAATCAACAAAATTATCAGTTTTTAATGATGAATAATGACATACACAACCAGAAAAGAAGCAGATCTCAACACCATGATAATGATGATAATAATAATAAATAAATAAAATAGCTCAGTTGGGTCACTGAGCTAATTCCTCTCCTCGTATAGGATGATTAAGCATCAAAGGTACTCATATAGCAAATTATTTATATGATATTCATGAGTAGATTAAGCAGACCATCGATGTCAATAACATCAACATGAAGCCCTAGTAAAAGAGAGATTTTATATAAAATAGGCTTTTAATGAGTGATTGAGTATAACAAGTTGAAGAAATGAAAGATAAGTCTTGGAAGGTATCACAAAAGATAAACGACAATGTTTACACGATCTGTTTTTTGTTTTTATTATATAAAGACTTATAATATTTTTAATGTTTAATACTTGATTTTTTATTTGAAGAAAAAAATAACTCAAGAATAAGTTTTTTCTAATTAAAAAAAATAACTGTATAAGCAATTAGATGGGGATTTATCATATAACTAGATAAAAAGATTTGTTTCGACTAGATAAAAATTTATCCTAGAAGATTTGCCACAGCTCATATATGCAGCTATTTTCATCCATTAAAATATTTTGTATTCTTTATTTAATTATTGTCTTTAACTTTAACTTACGCTATTATTAATAACGTACAAATTATTCATGTTCCTTTCTCCTCTAGTGTAATAAATGTCATGGCCGGCGCAATAAAAAACTTCACAATGTTCCGACGGTGCTAACGAGAAACCTCTCTGAACAAAATGATCTCACGGATGGCTGTAGGAGAGATGCCGCCGCTACATCCTTGGACATTGATTTTTTTATATATATAATTAATACAAATATTTGGATAATTTGTGCCTCTCTTAATTAATTTTACTGCCCATGAAATTAATTACTAGAACTTGAAAGAGAAAAGGCAAATCTTTTGGTCCAGACTTTTACTGGATATTTTTTGAAATTATTTGTGTGAGTGTCTATGGGCTTCCCACGATCTGCAGGAGACTAGGCTTCTGCTAGGAATACAAAAACATGTGCCCATCTCCTCCATTTTAGAGGGGAAATAAAAGTAGAGCAGTGGCATGTGCGAGGGCATGTATTCAAGCCGTCTCTCCCCGGTGCCACCGCCCTCGGTTGACAACAAAACAAAGCACATGGACCCCCAGAGGTGCAAAATTCGACTGTAATCCACCTCCCACGTCGTTACCACCTTTAGGGACCTTCCAATCAATCATTTCCGTCCCTTTGATTTTTTTTAAGACGAGGATCTTCTTAAAAGAACCTCTAAAGCTTGACCCTATCTTTTCCTTCTTAAAAGGGAGCTGATAAATTAATGATGGCACATATGCCAATCAGAATCCAATCTACTTTCACAAAGATTTCGAGACCATGCAGTTTCTTTCTTTCTTTTTTAATTTTTTTTTGTAAACATTAAACAATGGATTTGTTTGATTGGATTAACAAAATAGAGACTGCTTAGGGATAAGAGTAGATTATAAATTAATCTTTCTAGTTTTGCAAAACGAACTAAATAGTTATTCTGTTTCGAAAAACTAATTAATTAGATTCTACATTTTATAATCTAATTAATCTTGTTCTTTTTATTTTATTTTATTTTATTTTAGAGGATAGAAAAGGTAGATCGTATGAAAAAGATTGATGAGAAAAGAAAGTATTTTTTGAAATAAAGTAATATTAACTTAAAAATGATCAGTATTGGTAAAGGGATAAATTAATTAATTTCTAAAACTAGAAAAACAACTTAATTCATTTTGAAAAACTAAAGAGACTAATTTATGTTTTACTCTTAGGATAAAACAAAAGGAAAATCATGGGTTTAGCCTAGAATAATATATTTCAATTTCTTAAAATGGATTGCTAAATTCTTTTATTTATATTTTATGTTTTCTTACTCTCTCTGTTTTTTTTTTTCAGCTATGGATATTTCCTATCGTTATTAGAAGATGTATACTGCAAGTATAGTTTCAGGATCTTATTTTTAAAATTAAATAAAGATGAAATCATAAAATTATAATAAACTAATTTAAGTATAGAGAATAACAAACAATCAATTCAAAAGGTGAAAATAACACCATCCCTTTAAGTGTATTATAATATTTAATAATGTTATAGCAATTGTTTTTTAGATTATTTTTTATTTAAAAATATATAAAAATATTTTTTAAAAAAATTACAAAACACTGTTCACAGCAAATACAAACAATCGTTCAATCTTTTGTATCTCACGGAGAATACTTCTTTTCACATGAAAATCCCAGCTATACATTATTATTTTTCTTTGAGCAACAAAAAAGAATACATCTTTCCAGAATTACACGTGTAGCATGGTGGTAGACATTTCTCAGATCCCCGCAGCCTTCATTTATCCTGCTCCTTCTGGCGGTCTAGCCCATAGCAAAAGCAAAGCTTTTGCGTCTCATCCTGCATTCCTGAATTCTAAGTGGATTTCTTTTTATAAAAGAAGGGACAATAAATTGGATGGCTTTCTGAAAGAATATCTGTAAGTACGGAAATATAACTGAAATTTTTATTTTTTAATAAGGAAAAGAAAAGAAAAACCTCTGCATTTATCGGTCAATGAGTTTCCGATCAATTTAGAAGCAACAGAGGAAAGAAAGAAAGAAAAAGAAAAATGAAAAAGACAATGGGGTTCATTTTCAAGAGAACAGAGTTAGGAGAAGACGATGGTGGAGGGTTATAATAATAGAATGGAAAGTAAGGAAGTATAGGGTTCGGTGGCGGAGGCGCTGGATGGTTACCATATCTTGGCGGCGGATAAAATCCAGCAACATCAGCTGGTGGTGGCGGAGGGGAGTACGCGTAAGTGGGCACTGAATTAGGTGGCGGTGTCGAGTAGTAAATTGTGCCTGAATTTGGCATTGATGGTGGCGGTGGGGAGCCTGAGACAACCGCTGGCGGAGGCGGACAAGTGGAGACAGGGGGTGATGGTGGAGGAGTGGATGGAAGGGGTTGACATGGGTTTGCACAGCCAGAGCACATTGTACATTGTGTCTTGGAAACTCCTGTAATGCTCGATGTGGTTGATGAAAAGTAATCGGTGTGCAAAATGAAGAGAATTAAGAATGATACTGATAAGGAGTCGGGGTTAATCATTTTAATTTCTAATGATGGTGATAGGATACTTAGAAACTGGTGGTGTTGTTCATAACATTTTTGAAGGAGGGAACAAGGATGGGGAGAATGGTGTTGAAAACAAAATGGTGGTGGTTGGTATTTAGCAATGAAGAAGGGCACACCGGGCATGTGCAAATGTGTCGGTGACCGTACTATGACCTGTTTTTTTTTTTGCCACCGTTATCAAAAGACGAACAAGTACAAATTAAAAAATGGTGGCCCTTATTCCTTCCATATTTTGAGTCAATCCACCCACTAGGGTCGCCAGTAAGTATTACAAGTTGCAAGAGGGAACCGAGGCCGGTTCAACTCCTCCTCTGCGTCCTCCTTTCCGAACAAATAACAACGGCACCGGCACCAACCATTTAGGTGGTGGCCAAGTGGTAAGGACTTGGGATCAAGGGGTTTGCTCCCTCTGTGGTCTCAGGTTCGAGTCCTTGGTTGCTCATATGATGGTCACTGGAGGCTTACATGGTCGTTAACTTCAGGGCTCGTGGGATTAGTCGTGGTGCGCGAAAGCTGGCCCGGACACCCACGTTAATCTAAAAAAAAAAATAACAACGGCACCAGAAAAATATCATCGTGACAGGCGCTACCACACAAATTGCAGGATGCCACCAAAATATTTGATCAATATTTAAAAAGTTTTCATTGTTATTATAAATTGTTGATTTAATACAAAACTTGTTACTGTAAATAATGGTAAATGGATTACACAAAAATAGACATGCCTGTTTTCACTATCACAAGATTTAGTATACATTTCATGCATAAACATTTTTCTAAAAAACGAACAGTACATTAAGATAAACCATTAAAATTACAATTAAAATACAATCAAATAATTAACATAAAATATATATAGCCGCTAAATCACATCAAATATGTTGAAAAAGATGGAGGGGATAAAAAGATAGATCCATAGTTGCACTTGGTTGAGCACAATATACATATAGCATTGATGAATAACTTTTACATTATATATTTGTTTATAATTATTTTTAAATTTTCAGCATTATCATTAACACTACTACTCTTTGATAAAATAGTAATTTTTTTATTAAACTTAAATTTAAAATTGAACT
Source organism: Populus ilicifolia (assembly GCA_015708895.1). Lineage (NCBI taxonomy): Eukaryota > Viridiplantae > Streptophyta > Magnoliopsida > Malpighiales > Salicaceae > Populus > Populus ilicifolia. The sequence goes on along the minus strand of SRLM01000076.1, from coordinate 604,789 downwards.
TGTTTCTTTTAAAATTACATGGAATAAAATAACAATTACCACTATCAAAAATATTTTTATCAAAAAATTATTAATATAACTATTATTTTATTATCACCACCACATATCACCATCACTATTATTTTTATCAAAATATAATTATTTTTTATCATTATTTTTTTGTAATTTTTCTATTTCATCCCTGTCAAAATAATAATCATCATCTTATTATCATCATTAGTTACTGTCACCATCCTCCCCACCGCAACTAATTGACATACCATAGCCACTATCAATATTATTACTTGCATAACTATCATTATTAATTAATATCATATAACTTTTTAAAATTATACATTAAATTAAGTTTTCTTAAATTCATAATTGGCTAAAATTAATTGAGACTCAATTAGTTATTCATTTTTTTTCAATTCAAAGTCATTCAACCTAAATTAACACTTTTAGTTATTATTAATTCCATACAAAATTATTTTTTTTTAAATTACCAACTTCACCATAAAATTATTATAAAATTATCAATAACCATTAAATTACTCAACATTTCTTAAATTATAATACATCTTATAAAATCACACTTAATTTTATCAAGTGATAAATTGAATTCATTTCTTCCAAAACCCAAACAAACTCTAGAATACAAATCATATATTAATAGAAAAAAATTGTCACTATAAAACAAGCAAAACACTTAAAAATGAAAGAAAATTATAAACACTATATACAAAATTTAGTAAATTAACTGAAATTGATGGAGAATTTAAGAGGTTGCTGGTGGGTTTTTTTAAGAAATGAAGGTAAAGAAATGGAGGGAATAAATAACTGTTAGGTTGTAATTCATTTAAAATTATTGATAAAAATTTCGTTAGAAATTTTGTCAGTATTACTGAGATGTCAGATTATTGTTGAATTTTTTTTATGAAATTTTAATTTTTTATTATTTTTTAAATTTTTTCTGGTATTCTATCGCTATTTCGGTCAGAAATGACTGATGGAATATTTTTCATAGATCGGCCACAAGGAAATAAGGAAAGAAATAATTGAAGGAAGAGTTTAAACTAATCAAAGACAAGACATGCGTCTACATGTTACAGTCAAACACATGCATGAACTGGATTGATGTGAGGAATGAAAAATGAAAATTACATGCTAGATTCGCATTAGGGATTACAGATTTATGTATTTTACTATCTTAAATATGCTTGAATATTTAATATTGAACAATTACAGGGGGCAGGAAACAGAAAAATCCTTCATATATAGAATTGACTGCCAAGCGCTAAGCCATATTTCTTCTTTTAGATTAGCAGTTCCAGGGCGGCCTGCTGCTTTGTTAAATGGATTTTCCTCTCCTCTGATTTCCGAGCTGCCTACGAGGTTAATTGTTAGAAGCAGCATAGAAAAATGAGCGAAAGAAAAATACAGAGAACAATGGACTGCAGCTGCAAATGAACGGATTTGATAGAGAAAGAAGGTGGTGGGTTGTTATTGTCAAATGGAAAGTAAGGCACTGGATTGTTCCCGTAACCAGCTGGTGGTCCATTAAAGGAATAGCCAGCAGCCGGCCAATACGACTGCTTAGGCGGTAGCACAGGCGGAAATGGTGTCGGTGGTGTTGGACACGCATGGCACTCATTAATAGGAGCTGGTGGCGGTGGACACTCGGGGATAGCTGGTGGCGGTGGAGAAGGTGGGGGAGGAGGTGGTGGACATTCAGGGATAGCAGGTGGAGGCGGCGATGGTACAGGCTGACAAGGATTGTCACAGGAGTAGCACATTGTGCATGGTATTTGTTCTTTAGAAACTTTAGAAATTGTTGATGATAATGAGAAGTCGATTGTTATGATAGTGGAAAGGGTTAATAGCAGCATTCTCATGCGGTTTGCCATTACTATCATAATTGGTGAATAAAGCCTAGTGAAAGACGGAGGCCGGAGATAAGAGAAGGGTAGCAAATCATGAACTTTTAATGGCTTTTAAAGACTGGAAGAAAGAACCAAAATTTAGAGCAAGAGTAATGGCGACCACACCATTTTTGATATATTTATCGTCAACAATGAAATTAGAATTGGAAAAATAGGAACGTGGTCCTTATGTCTTATGTTTAAGGAAGTTTTTATCAGTATATTTTTATTAAAAAAACATTAATTGAATTAGAAAAGATTTATAAATATAAATTTTCTAGAAGAGAAGCATATATATTCTGAATTTAACGCTAGGTAAATCCAACTAACATGATAGTATACCAAATTCTGAGTATACTAGGCTTTACAAGGCTTCAAGTCTTGAGCATGTATAAGAAATTAATCATCATTTCTAAGCATATTCAAGAGGTTGAACATCCTCCCTTAAACATACCTAATAAACAAACCTAGCCTCTCTTTTACTCACCCAACAAACTCAACCTTCTTCGGACTCGTTACAGGAAGTAAAAGTGATTATTTTTTACTTGGTTTGATTTTTATTAAATTAAAAATTAAAAAAATAAAAACTAAATTGAAACCGGTCCATTTCGGTTTGATTTTTTTTAGAATAAAAACCAATTCAAACCGGTTTGACTTGGATTTTTTAGTTTTGACTTGTTTTTGAGTTTGCTTGTTTTTTTCTTGTTTTTCTATTTTAGTTCGGTTCAACTTTTTCAGTTTCAAGTTTATTAAAGTACTGAACCGGTCAATTTTTTTTTAAAAAAATTATTTAATTCAATCTGTTTTTTTCACAGTTTTCTCGGTTTAATCTGTTTTCTGGGTTTTTTACTCACCCCTGGGGATAAAGACTTTTCTCCCTTAAATCTAATTTAAGAGAAGAGCTTAATCTCTATAAACTTAATTACATTTGACATCTTGGACCGTAATTTTTCTACAACTTTTAGGTGTATAAAAATCCTTCAAAGATTAATTATATTTTCATTAAACATTAATATAAATATAAAAAATATTTATTATCCATTAAATATTATCAGAGTAAAATTATACTTTGAACTTTTTATCTTAGTAAAACAACAAGACTTGAAATTATAAATATGCTATAAAAATTTTAAAATAAAAATTCATAATTTTTATTTTTATATATATTTTCAAAGCTTTTTCTTTGAAATTTTATTATATTTTATCTCTTTAACAATATATTTATTTAAATATTAAAAAATCTCCAACTTTATTGAATAAAATTTAGTACTACTCACGAGTCATGTAACGTATCAAGTATGAAGTATTACCTTAACTAAAATAAATCAATAAAATTATTAAAACTAGTTAATTAATCGAATATTCAAAAACTGACTGGATTTTTGGACATCGTCTTCTTATATCAACGTTTGCATCGATCACATCACCTTCAGCTGGCGGCCTATCAAATATCAATTGCAGAGATTTACAGAACAGTAAATTAGTTTGTCAGGGATGAACTATTGCCAAAACAACAGCGATGAATATAACTAGAAACCGGCGGTTTTAACACTAATTAGTTAACAGACTGTCTTACCACCAAGTAGGAATTCTGAGTTTAAATTTCATTTTTGGTTCTTTTAATTGAACTTTTACCAGTTGGAAAATTGTAAGGAGAAATGGGATTGAGGGTCGCATTCGTAGCTTGTCTAGGAAACAGAAAGGCAAAACATCATTACCAGATAAATTGTTACATTAAACACTTATCCCACGCAACTTACGTCAGCCATATTATAACATCCCGTACCATGAGAAAATAATTTTTCAGCGCAGTTTAGAATTTTTCAGGGCATTAATTTTTTTATGTTTTTTAATATTCTGATATGAAAATAGTTTTTTTTTAAATATATTATTTAAATACATTAAAAAAAAAACAGTTTTAAAATCAAGAGTTATATGACACGCCACTAGAAAGTGTGACCGCTGAACTTACTATTTCAGTGTACATCCTTATTTGTATTACATTACAAGATATAATTTCAATTCTGAAACTTTAACGCTTAAACTTGAAATCCAGCACAATTCAAAACCATGCTTGATTTATATAACTTGCGCCTTTTAAATTAGGAAGGTCAAACGCAGCTGCTATTGTTTCTTCTCAAACACAACCAAGTGTTAATCTCCGTCTTTAGAGGTCAAAACCACTCTCCTCGAAGCTCTCTTAAAACACGACCATGTGGTGTATCAGGATCACCACGCATAGCATTCTCCTTCCAAATCCTTCGAGCTCTCTCAAGTGCCTGCTCAGCCGTGTCAAGTTGCTCTGGCAACCACCCAATCACGCCTCCAGGTTCTTTATAAATTTCTTCACAAGCAGTGCCATCAGTTGCCCTTGTTATCGGCTTTCTAGTATCCGCCAACTGAGTTTCTGACAACGGCGACGCCTTGCGACGCCTGAAATATTCCTTGTCATCTTCTACTAGTTCTTTGGTGCTTCTCTCATCCTTTGGCCATGGCGCGCCATCAAGTCCAGCGCAGCTAACTGCTTCTAGTGTCAATGTTGAGTTCTTTCGCCTTTGTTGGACAATGGGTTCTGCTCGATTGTGAACCCCAGCATTTTCCAGCCTTGTAGTAGGCACATGTGGCGGTTTGGGTGGTGCCAATGGTTCGGTATCTTTACTGAGTCTGTATTCTGCTTCTGTTTGTCGCTTGCCGGTTCCAGGCTCGTACTTTCCTGCCATTTCCTGCTAATTATATATAAATTGGTCTCTGTTGATATCATTTTTCACGGATCAATCAAATGACTTCTAAAAAAGATAAAAAGACAACGAAGATCTTACTTCAGGTTTTCCAGTGGGAAGAGCATGTTGAATTTCATGCTCACGGTCAGCATAAACCTCAGGATCAGCAGGGCGACCAGTTGGTTCTGTAGCAAACCCTCGAACTCGAGCGAGATTGTTGGCTAAATAGAGGGACCTATACGATCTTGTTGCGGTTGCAGCTAGTCTTGACTGGATCATATTCAAATTCGCTCCCTAATGCCTGAATTAGACAGTTAATTAGCAATTTTGTTTCGAAGTTCAGAACCAAGAACGAAGGCAAGCTCCAACCTAGAAAAAGAAGCGAGGGGGACTTTCTAGAGAAGAAAATATGCTTATGTGGAGACACGTGTCTTAAAGTATTTGACGTGGCAATTTATGTATCCATTGTGAGAGAGGCACCTCGAAGCATTCAGAAGTTTCTTCCTGCTTCTGCATCTGAAGGAATTAAGGCATCCGCTCGAATTCTCTAGTAGAAGTGGGGTCGATCCAATCCTCTAGGGTTGGTTTTTAGCGTGACATGATTAACAATTAGAGGCCCATGAAGCCTGCCTGTTCTTCCCCTCACGAAAGGATGTTGGGTCCTCAGCATGTGTTTGATGGATCTGTTCAGCGGGCTCGGGAGAATAAAAATTATAAAGAAATATAAAATACTTAAATAATAATAATAATAATTATATGACAAGTGAGGCCTTGTATAATTTTTATTTTATACTTGAGCTTTTCCTTAAATAAAAGCAATCTTCACTTATTCTTGGGATCTTTTTTAAATAAGGTCTTTAATCATTGCTCAAATAGCCATTAGCTTAAACGGGGCACACCCAAGTGCTAAGGAGAAGTCAATGAATTGAACTTGAGAGTCTTTGATCGCATTTTATTCAATGCTGCAGATCTCATGTAGCTTTTAAGTTCTAATAATATCCGTTATCTAAAGTGGCATCACATAACAATTATAAGTGGGATCATATAATAATTATGGGTAGTTACTTTTAAATATGAAATGAATTATTAGGCAAGTGTCGCCTGCTGCTAGATGTGAATCGTGTAAACTCATGACTCAAATGGCGATTCGTGTCCTCTCATCTATTTAGAAGAAATCGGGGCTCGCTCTGCCTGAGTTCATCAAATGGCCGAAGAAAGCAAAACACATTTTTCATGTCTCGATGCTAATGGAAGGAGCTCTTGGGCTACCGTAAATTTATATTCTTCAGAGAGTTACAATCATTTGGGCATTGACAGGCATCTTGTAGTCTGCTAGCAATGAAAGATTGCCTGCCTCCGCAGGGACTGAGTTTTACTGCCATCAAAGGTTAATCCTTGTTCAAACTGCTGGATTTCGTTCGGTATCCCGAATGTTCAACGATGAACAAAAGAATCTAATGTGAAAAGAAATCATTGTTTGTATTCATGTAAGTGCTTGATCATTTTGCAATTTTACACGTTGCAATTTCCCCATCAAAAAACATTAAATAATGATTGGGGTTTAAACTGGAAGACAACTAGAAAGCTACGCAGAAGAAAAATGCTTTCCTTTATCTTATCCTAAGCACGGACCAAGCCACAAGATAAGGCCATCAAGAGTATGGCAGCCTGTTCTTCCTCTCCCAGTTTTCTCTTCCCATCTTCCTGCAATATCCCATCTCTTCTAAAACCCATCAAATCTAGCTTCAATGAAACTCCTAGCTTACTACTATTGCTGCTTTTAGCAATCTTATTTTTACTCCTCTCCGCTCCTCCTTTGTCAGACCCAAGAAGTGCTCTCCTCTTCTTCCTCTGTCTGATCCCACATGCATTGCAAAGTGTCTGCAAGTAACAAAAGTATACGTTATTAATAAAGCTAATCAGAATCACAATACAGAAACTTAAGGAAGATGATCATTGCAAAGTGAATAGTTACACACACCCTGGGACCAGCCGGACCGCCTCGCCAACATGGGGTTCTTGTAGTTTGGCAATCCATGCATCTTCTTTTGATCTCGTTACCCTTGCTTGATTGAGTATTATCCATGTCCTCTGACTCTGATCCCTGTTTAAAAAATCGAGGACATTAAGTAACAAGTAAACCGAGCAATAACCATCACTAAATTAAAAAACAAAAAGCTATGGAAAAAGGATAAGATCACTCACTTTTGTGTTGAAATCCATAATCAGTGCAAACAGGTTACGCTAGAGACTGAAGAAAAGCACTTCAAAATAAGTGCTGTATGAGATAAGTTAAGATTCAGCAGACATGAGACTTGGAGGAAGAAGAGAGAGGCAAGTGTGTCTCAACTCAAAGAGACCTAAAGCGAAGAGAGCAACAGCATACAAAAAAACATTCTCATTAGGTATTGAAGGAGAGATATAAATGCAGCGAGGGAGGTGTTAATAGGAAAGAAGCAGAAGAAACATGGGAATAGGAAACAGGGCACTTGAAGAGGCTTGCAAGTATAATAACAGCTGCCTCGTTCAAGTAACAAGACGGCTAGTTTTCTACCGTGGGGGCTGGGTCGCAGAAACCCTAATTCAAATTTTCTTTAATAGACTAAAATACCCATGTGTGGTTGATTCCAGGACCCTATCGTTTTTTAAAGGATAATTTTAGAATTCATTAATTAAAAAAATTATATTCTAAATAACATTTCATGAAAATAAAAAAAATAAAATTTTTATTATAATTAAATTTTAAAAATAATTTTTAAAAATAAATATATATTATCTTAATATATTTTCAAACAAAAAATATTTTAAAAAATTATTATTATTATAACAATTACAAACATCATTTTATGATCACAATCGGTAACAGAAAGTTTAGTCACCCTCCATAATCCAAAGATTTTCTTCTACCTTATTGATAATAGTTGTTTTCCAAATAGTTTTTTTTAGCAATGTTGTGCATTTCATATGAAATAACGTGGAAACTGTTATTTCTTTAGCGTTGATTTATCATTTAATAACTGCAATGTCTACAAGTACCCATTTATCATTCATGACATCTATATATATATATATAATTTTTTTTCTCATGGGAAAATCTCATACATTAAATGATAGATTCCGTTAATAGATCCATAAATTCAATATTTGAAAACTTTTAAGAAATGATATGGTGATTGTTTCTCAGTTAATATTTTCCCTAAATGCCAAAAAGAAAAATCTTCCAATAAAGATACAATTCGGAGGTGAATGTGATGTTGAAGGAAGAATATTGCAGCAGGGAAATAAGTTCTATTTTGCTTTGTTTTCCATCAAAATAAGAAACTCCACTCGATTTTGTGCAACAGGAATGATACCCTTCTGCACTGATCACACAGTTTCTTTTTTAGAGGTATTGGGACCCCAAATGCCAAAATCAATAGACGTTTGAACTTTCATGTATAAAGCACAGACCACACCATCAAATCACCGCACAGAATAAATTAAGAATTGAAGGCAAAAAATGCCCATGGCTCCAAGCGAAAGGTGTAGATGGACATTTTCGTAAATGGGTTGTGACTGAGACAGCGAGATGAAGCAGAATCAAGACAAGATGCCACCTTTGTTTCTTAGCAGTTGTAGATGAGCAGTGGGAAGGAAAAGAAAAGGTTGTGGTAAAGCCTGAGGTTGTAATGAAGAGATAACGATGGAAGAAGAGACAAAAACCCAGGCCACCGATTCTGGACCAGTCGCAGAGAGCCAGCCATCCATGTCTTCATCGTTTGTGTCCTTGCATTAGCTTGATAAAACGAAAGGAACATCCTGTGATTGTTTGCTATTGATGGGTTTTTTAGACAGTGCTTGGTTTTATTCATTTCTCCATCAATTTTTTTTATTATACATACCAATTGTGCTAGTGTTTTACATAATTCTATTTGAATTTTTTTATATTATTGATTATATTAAAATGATATGCCTAAAAATATTGCCATCCTATTTATTTCTTTTGTGTTGAAACTTAAGAATTACTTTTATAAAAAAAAATATGTTCATATGCTGTATAAGCTTAAGAAGCCGTAAATTATTTAATATAAATTAAATTTATTTGTTTAAATAATCAGTACAGTTCTTGCTGGTCATTTCTTATATCAAAACTAATAACAATAAAATCTAACCAAATACTTTTAATTATTTACAAGTATAATCCGATAACTAGTTATTCAATAAATACTCTTTTTATATCACAGCTCACCTCAATATAAAAATGAAACAGTAACAATATAAAAACTTGTTTAGCTTTACGTTTTTTTCAGAAAAAAATGATTTTTTTATTTTTTATTTAAAATTAATATTTTTTAGTATTTTTAAATCATTTTAATGGGTTAATATCAAAAATAATTTTAAAAAATATATATATTATTTTTAAATAAAAACACACTTTTAAAAAAATCATTATTGGAATATTAAACACAATTTCAAACATAATATACAACATATCAATCCCAAACGTCGCGGTATATGATGCTATTGCTGATTTTACTGTCTGAGATGCCTAAATAATTATTGGCTTTACCGATAATAATTGAATGATTGAGTCACGACATTGAACTCCCCCTCGCACTGCAGAAAAAGAACTGTCCTTCGAAGCATCACGAGTCCACCGGCAATGCAAAAGGCCAAAACGGTGTCTGTTTCGCGGCAGAAAGCTGCATGCTCCTCGATCACACGGAACCATGTCTGGAACCATCTCATTGAGTTCCACCTTCGGAAATAACATGAATGGTAGCATAGATCACTAGGATGTGCAAAATACTTGTTCTTCTTGCACAAGGGACCAAACACTTGCTACGGTCCTTTGTTGTATTGTGGATGGCAGACAGGAACACTTCTCTTTTGATATTCAAATTCAATTTCTTAAGAAATTCGTGACCAGTGGTATTGCCCTCTAATGTGTTCAATTTGTATGGACTCTCTTTTGGAATGTAAGAGTGAAATACTAATTAATGGCTGCAAAACTAAATTAAATTGAAAGATCGACTCACTGCTTCAGCCTCTGTCATTAGTAATTTACATCAAATAATTTAGTCAGGCCATCTAAAGTCTCATGGAGAGAGTCTTGAGTGCAAAATAAAATAAAATCTGTACCAGTTAGTGATACACAACAAATTGAGCAAATTAGACGCTTCTTGCTTTCAGTGCTTCAACCTATCCCTTTGTCCAAGTTTTGAGCAAAGATCAGCAAGGAAGGAGAAGAGAGCACCCATGAAGAACATTAACCATGACAATACGAACACTGCCCAGTCCTGGAGGTTTTTCTTTGGAAAATGCCCCCTGTCTGAGATGAGCAATGCCCGGTATACAGCTTCAGCTAAGGCATACGCTGAAACAGGATCAGATTCTTCCGCGAGAAATCCATATTCTGTGAGGCAAACAATGTCATACACTCCATTAGTCTCTGATATTCCTAGACGATCGCACAATCTGAGCCTGATGTCGATCCTCTCTTCGGTTGTCAACAAGTCACCATGTGTCAGGATCAAGATAGGATTCTCGTCTGCGAGCAAAATGGAGCCAATTAACTTGCATAATTTTGCATGCTAAGCATTCCCATATGAAGTTGTCTGTTCTTGCTTAATTGTACTGTCACAAAAAGCTCAGAATTCATATTTAATTTTACGCACAACCAAATGAACCTGCTTCTGTGTCTGTGGCAATGCTTTATTTAGAGCAGTATGGTTATTTTAAGTATGATTGAAGATTCACTCAAACAGTAACGGGATAAGAAATAAATGCAGCAGAGAGGATACTGCAGGCAGGTAAACAGCATAATGAATTCAAACTCTTCTGAGTCAAGACCAGGAAAAAAAGTAGAAAAAACTGACGGAAACATGTTTGACATTCCACACCATCTGAAAAGACAATTAAATATACTGAAATTGAAATTAAGAACTAAGTTCTCTTTCTGCTATGAAGTAAATATCAAGACCATCATCAGCTGCAGCAGTCAAAGCTCAGTGCAGATCAATAATACAATAGCTCTAGTAAGTACAGTAGCGTAAAGTGCACGTACAAAAAAGCTTTGATATGATGTTTGATGCTTCACGAGCCTATGTGTATTGGTCCATTTATTATAATGACAGGAATTAAAAATACAGTAAAGTGTTGTCCGAGCTGTCATGGCTGAATGTCAAAATGAGAGCACCTTAAACGAAGAATTGATGGTAAAGACTAAGGCTTACTGCATTTTCTCAAAGCAGGGGAGTGGAAGAGTTCTCTTGTGGCTTCTAATGGCTTCGAATCACTAGCTTTTGAGGCTTTATGAACCTCTGCTATGTTAACCACCACCATTGGAATATTTACTGTCCTTTGTACAAACTTTGAAGATGACCTCAAACCAATAGTTTCTGTGTCGGCTTCCAGCAATACATCATCACCTGATCTCAGGCACAGCTGGTTATGGTGAATCCCATCACTCATCCAACTTGACAATTCCTCAAGAGCATCACCAATTTTACCATAATTAAACCCCCTAGAATCGTACACACAAAACCCACTTTGCATTGACCTCATTACATTGTGCTCTTCCATGTACATGGTGGTGTATTTGGTAGCACCGCCTACAAATACAAAATCAAATTAATAGTTGTGCTGCCAGAAATGTTTCATACTCCACGGTTTTGCAACTCTTTGGAGTATAAATGCAAACTCATGGCTGTGCTATGCTCTGCACAATAAACTTACCAGATGAAGTTCGAGCAAAAGGTATGAGTCCAGATCGACCAAAAACACTGTACATAAGGTTCAGAAGTGAGCTCTTGCCAGAGCCAGAGAAACCCACCAAGAGAATAGTAATGACTGGTGGAATGTCCATCTCTTCCTTCTTGAGACCTCCGGTGGGCACCCAGAAATCACCTGAACGATACATCTGTAGCTTGTACCTGAGCTCATTGAGTCCTTCATGAGCAATCAAAGCCAGTCTCTCCAACTCTTTAAGAACTCTGAGTCTTGGTGTAAGGCTTGCGATGTGAGGGAGGTCACGCTTAAGCCTGACACATTCATCGAACTTTGCTGCCGATCTCCACCAACAGTAGCCCAGTCTTGACAATTGGCACTCATCTTCATCATTGGAAGAGAGCTGATTCTTCATGTCTTTGGGACTCAACTTCAGCTAAAAAAAGGTGGCAGTATTTTTATTTTATTTTGGACTTTTGAAATTGAACAGCTTGATCTTTCTACCATGAAGGCTCTATTGCAAAAGAGAGATACGAATCAAAGGGACAAGGGAATTTTATCTAGCCTTTGTTTGTCCAAACGAGTACTATTCTGCTCACGGGTTTTCCACTAGTTAGCTGTTGCGAAGGGCTATTTCCAGACTTTCTGGCACTTGTAGTGGAGCAGGTTGCGAAATAGCATCCCATATTACCGAAATACCCACGTTCCTGCCGTTCAATACCATCAGACTTGCTGGATAGGAAGGTATTTTAGTCCCAACGACCCTGTAATGGGAGGTAATGGAAGCGTACTGCTACAGCGCTACGTCTAGACAAAAATACGGACGTTATATACACAGCAGACGGTCACAGGATGGACGTTCCTTCTCTTGTCCAATCAATCATGTCGCTTTCAGCTTGACACGTGGCTTGCAGTCCATATGCAACCAAACCTCTTCCTGCACATTTATTGGTTTCGCACATGCCTTCGCCATTTTAGATTCTTGCAAGGATTCTGTCAATAATTAAGCAGCCATGCGGATTAGGCTAATTTCGAAAAATGTACTTCCTGGTTCTCTCAAATGGGCTTGTGTGCGTAAGTTAAACACATGCCTGCTGGCGTGTGTTAAAATGACCAAATGCACAAGAAAAATGAGCACAGTGCGCAAGGGAAATCATCTTTCTTCAGAGAAAAGAAAACCATGCAGAAGGATAAATCAAGTTTTGCCGCGAATTAGAATGCAAAAATGGTAAATTTTGTATCATAAATTCTTGTTTTTGTTTCACGGACAACAAAAATTGCCCCATCAAAACTGAAAACTGAAACATTTTCAAATAGAAAGGCAATCCTAAGATTCCAAACTGTTCTGAGAAGACCTTAAAAAGATCATATGACAACGCGTATCCTTCCGATCATCGGTCTAACTTGTAAACCCGACAGACGGATGCAAGCTGTGATGTGCAGCTTCATCCAAGGCATGACAAAATAAAGCCCAGCAAAATAAAAATGAGATAAAGGGAAAAAAAAAAGACTCGAAACTTTCTGTAGATTGTAGATTCCACCAGCAATGGCAATTCTTGACTCTTCACAAACATAAAACATCTCTGTAACAGAGCATCTTTTGAACCGCATAGCCAGAGAACGATCCTATGGCATGTGACTTCCCTATCCAAAAATAACAATCATTAATTTAAACCTGGACACTCAGCTTCATTCCACCATGAACTTTAGGTGCTGCAAATGTCTGGCACAGAAAAGGTGTTACAGTACAAATTAACCTTTGCCATAAATTAGTGTGTATAAAAAAGTGATTAAGGAAATAATCCTAAGACTACAGTAAAATTGGAAGAACGCGGTAAAGTTACAATAAATTGCAGAGCTTTATAAAATGATAATTCACTCTCTATGATGATGTTTTACGAAATATAGAGAAGCAATCAACTGCAAATATTTTTCAAAAATTCAATCGGATATGAAAACAGGTATGTAGTCTACTAGTGCAGTTAACACAGGGCAAAAAGTTGAAGGCATCCCCCCGCGTGTGTAGATTCAGAACTAATACCCAAAAATTTACACATTCCCAGCCAACTAATTGGGAAATGCCAGACCTCGATCTTTGCAAGAATATCGATAGAAAAACAAGAACAAACAAGCAATCCCTATTAAACAGGAATTGCTCAGCCTCGGTGTGAAATGTTAACTGTCCAGGAGGTGCCTTTGTCACTTGTAAAGAGAAATTGTACACAGAACTTACGAACTAGGTGAGAGAAATTGCATACCTTAAGTGAATTTAAATCCATTAGAGGAAACAGGAACTTCGGTCCCACCAAACTGAAATCCAGATTGGGAAGCATCACCTGGAGGAAATGCCTCAAAGTCATCACCATCTTCCACCCAATATGTCTCAAGAATCTTCACTGCTTTCTCATATATTTCGTTGTTGTCATGACTCTGAAGGTTCTCAATCTTTTCTAAACCCTCAACATCTTCAATCATTTGGGTATACAGATTTGCATTTCCTGTGGTGCCCAAATTCTTTTTAGCTTCCCCGACCTTTAGAATGTTCTCTAGCCCTTCTAAGCAAACCGTGACAATTCTTGGGTCAGGACAAATCAAAAGATCGCATAATGGCTTGATGCACCCCTGGTCCACCAGAAACCTACAATGCGCAAATAGAATTGAATCTTTTAACTTACACATTAATCAAAATAACCAATTAATGGAGAAGAATGTCATGAAAGAGAAAAAAGATACTTGATTTGTTCATGGCTTCCACCAGAAGTTGCATTTGAAATTGCCCAAGCAGCCTCTTTCTTGATCTCAAATTCAGCATTTTGAAGCAATTGGACAAGAGGGCCAATAATACCTGCTTCAAGTACAGCCTGCGCAATTTGCAAATGCAAGTCTCATGCAATGAACATTACAACAAATAAGCGATAGAAACATCTAATAGAGAGTTGAAGTCTTTTTTTTGGTAGATTATCTGTCGCCATCCTCAAAGATATCCCCACTTAAAAACAATCATTGGATGTAAACAAAATGAGGATACATAAAACAATTATCAACTTAGAATTTTAAAGCAAGTGAGACAGGGGACAAATAACTCCATTTTACCAGATGGGCTAGAAAACAACATGATAAATAGCTCCAAAAAACTTTCTGTAAATTCCTGTATCCCTGAAAATATCTAAGCTTTAAATAATCAGAAGATTAGAGGCATTGTGAGAAAATTTTAGGACATGCTAATTTTCATCCAAACCAGGGATCCACTGATGATATTTAATGAGCAGTCTTGCTCACCTGTATCTGATTTGCATTTCCAGCTGTGACGTTTGAGATTGTCCAGCATGCTTCCTTCTTGATGCTTTTCTTGTAATTATTTGACAGCAAGTTCAAAAGACATGGGAGAGCTTGATGGTTTATCATACACTGAAATCAGGAATGAGCATTATATCATTGGCTCAGAAGCCAACATATTTTCAAGTCATGCGAACATGACATACATGCAGCATATCAGACCAATAAGACACGCTGTAGATATCATCAGATGATTGATCGAGGTATGCTGAAAATCATATATGTATCATCTAAGTAATTCTCAAAAAAAATAAAATTATTGAGCCCTTTTTCTCCTCTCTGGGATATTTTGGGATAAGTTTATTTGAGTTGTCTCATTTCATAGTGCCATTAGGTAAGCAGGCAGTTGGGGAATGTTACACGCCTTTGAGCTTTTCAAATCTCTAGAATTCCATTTCAGATTAGGTTCCAATTTTATTTTTTCTTTGTTAACATGCAAGATCATTAGCTCTGCCTAGACATAAATGCAGACTTCATCTCGACCAAAAACCACTATTCATTCAAGCATGTTTCTTTCAGAAAACAGAAACGAATAGTCACTTCCTTAAAAATTAAGGCATGTCCGCACATATCTCGAAACAAAAGCGAGACATGAATTCCATAACACCATAAAATAACCTCCTAACAAGAATTAGACTACATACTCGATCGAGAGATTAGAAAATAGATTGATTTCATAATCTTCCCTAGTCATGAGTTTATACTAATTCTTCCACTTCACAGCTAAAATTAAAGTTTGTCTGAAGCATGTCCACATTGTTGGGGAAGGAAACAATCTGATGTTTTGTAAATTTGGAAATTTTTTCAAATCTCTCAAGCCGGTCTCCATCCAATTGAGACCTTCATGTACAGAAGTTTCACTCAGACTCAAGTCAAAAAAAAAAAAAAAAAAAAAAAACCTACTCTGTACTGTTTGGAATCTCATCTATTAAATGGCTAGTCAAAAGCTGGAGGAGGGTGGTTGTGGGTGTAGACATCATAGAACCTTTAGACCCATCCTTATCAATAGCCATCAAATATGAATGCATGACAAGTATTGACTTGAAAACTATAAAATGTGGCAAGTATTGATTTCTGAAACAAACCCGTTACATGCTATCAGAATTAATGCAAAACAGCATGCCAGTTTGTAATGATAAGTTGTGAAATTGTATAGAAAATGCCAACTAATCTAGAATATTAGAGCATTAAAGAAAAAAAAGCACGTCCATCTATATTTTCAACCTGTGCATCTAAAATGAGCAGTGCGGCGGGCACATATAAGTATTTCCATCTTCCAAGATCAGTATAAAACTGTTGGAGTATGTGATTGGTTTTAAAATAAACATAACCATGACAATTATGAACTCGTGACTAAAACCAGGGGAAGAGAAATTAAGCAGTAAGATAAATAAATTGGGGGGCGGTTATAAAAATAAAGTATAAACAGTACCTGAGTCTGCATGTCATCTCCAGTAACAATATTTCCAACTGCACGTAGCGCGGGGATGAGCACTGTTGGAGATGGATGACTGGAAACAGAAAATGTACAGAGCATTTCAACTTTCAGAAGCAAATGCCAGGAAAAAAGAATCATCTGGCACATATGAAGAGCAAACAGAGTTTAGAAATCACCGTAAAAGTTCAACGAGACGGGGGCAGACCCCTGCCTCAATAACAGCTTGGATTTTCTCATTGGATCCATCTGAGAGATATGACAGCGCCCAGCATGCATCTGTGAGGACTTCGTTGTCATTTGAATGTATAAGACGCTCAAGGGCTGGGAGAGCAGGTTTTGTCTGCTCATTGAATTTCAACAGCACAAACACTAGCAGCAATTAACAAATTGGGGGAAGAAGTACTGGAACTGCATTTAAACAGTCTATCTTGAAAGTCAAACCTGGTCAAACAACGGTTGGGGCTTGCCCCTGCAGAAGTTCGACAATGTCCAAGTTGCATTTCTTAACATGGACAGCTTTGCATGTTCATTGAATTGTGCAAGCAAAGGCATCAAAGCCCCATGACCAAGGACTAGATCACGGCATTTTGGTGAGTCACCAGCAACATTTCCTAATGCCCAAACAGCCTATAATTCCAGCAAAATGTAAGTTTGCCATTATCGAACCAATCAAGAAATAATTACGATGGCCCCTTGACATTACTTGAAGAAAAATAAATTCCATAAAATAATAATAACATCTACCTGTTCCCTGACATCTTCAGCTGGAGAACTTAAAAGTTTGACAAAAATCGGGATTGCCCCATGGTCAATTACAACCCTGGTGTTTTCTGATGTCCCAGAAGCAATATTGGTGAGCGCCCAAGCCGCCTCGAACTAAAATATAACATTGAAAAAATACAACACGACAATTAAAAAGAAAAGAAAAAAACTATACCGGCAGGTATAATAGATACAGCAGCAGCTATAATGAAGCCCTCTCCAAAACATAAAGTAACAAAGATCTAGCACGAATCCAAACCTGAAGCTGTGGAAAATCATCCCTCGCAAGAAATTCGATGAAGCGGGGAACAACCCCTGATTGTATAACTTCATTGATGGGAGGACTGCGTTCTATTGAGAGCAGCTTTCGGAAATGAGTAGTTCCCTCAAACTGTATATTCTTGTCATCTGACCAAACACCAGCAATCATTGCTGGAAGAGTGTCTAGCTGCCATCAGATTAATTTAACAAAACCATCAGCTCCATAAAAATAAAATAAAATAAAAAAGATTTTTTTATTTAATAATTATCGATAAAAAAAAAATGATGATTCAGGATTGATCCAACAAATTATTAAATCAGGGAACAATTCAACCTAACTATCCACAAAAATTAATGAAAAAAAAAAGGTAAAGTAAAGAAACAAAGAATACCGGCTTATCAGAAGCGGAAATGTTAAGAGAAGAGGTGGCTTGTTGCTGTTGCTGCTGCTGTTGTTGGGCCTGAAGTCCCTCACGTCGCTTCTTAAGCAAGCTTTCTTCTCTCTTATTCTTTCGGATCTCCACCAGGTTGTCTTCCCTTCTTCTCCTCCCTTCATCTGCATCCACCGCCACCTTGTACTTGTTCCTCCTCACCTCCACTCTCGCGTTTGGCCTCAACGACATGTCGTTTTGACTAGCACTGCACTGTAATATGAGGAAACGAAGCGAAGAGGAGGAGTGGTAAAGGTGAGGAATGTGGAGGAATGTGGAGGGGGTTTTGTGATTTCTATTTGAATGGACGTGGAGCCGGTAGGGTGTGCTCTTATAGAGGTAGAGGTTTTTCAACTGCCGACGCTTGGGCAACAGGGCTTAGATTTTGTTCTTATTAACGAGACCGCCATTGGTTTTTTCGAATTTGAAGGAGAGGGAGCTCTAACGGACCTCCGCCGCCGTCAATCTTTATTCCTTTTCTGCCGCTGTAGATAATATTATATTTTATTAATTTTGTCTACGATAAGAATAGTATGTGAAAAGAAGATGAAAATAAAATAAAATGGGTGGACAAATTAGATCAGTAGGAGTAATCTATGAGAGTTCAATAGAGATGGAGAGAGATGCAGATATGCAATTAAAGGGAAATTGGATTTTAATTAAGTATTTAGGCACGTGTTCGGTACTAAATTCTAATATAGTTAAAGATTAAAAAAAAATCCTATAAAAATCCTATATAGCTTAAGTCGTGTATTCTTATTCAAAAACATTTTATAAAAAAAAACGAATTGGCAGCAAATAACCAAATAAATTGAAAAATATTTTTCAAACACTTCTAAATTTCATATTTTTATATCTATATAATCAATCATTATTTATTAAAATATTATAAAAAAAAATTATATACAAATTACATTCATTTCACTTCGCACCTGATGGTTTTTAAACTACACCTCGCATAAGTAGCCGATAACGAGTAATGATTTTTATTGGTAGTGATTAGAAATTTATTTGATTATTAATTTTAAAAGTTGTGAAAATTAATTGATATATATATATGTTAGCTTGAATATCCTACCTTGAAAAAAATTATTTACGTCCGCAAGGAACTTTAAAAAAATAATGATAACATTATTTTTATATATTATTTAGAATTGTGATAATAATTATTTTTTAAAGTATTTTTTATTTGTAAATATATTAAAATAATATTTTTATTTTTTAAAATTTATTTTTAATATAAACATGTAAAAATAATATAAATATATACAAAAAATAACTCGAGACAGAAAAAATAAAAATATTCAAAAACATGTTTTTTTTTACCGTAAAAACGACACTGTTGGTGGTTAGTTGATCATTATTATCCTAGCAAGTTTCAATTTCTGTCGAGGAATCTTGTTTAAATTGGTAATGATATAATTATGATTACTTTAAATAAAAAATCTTGCATTAACCTTTAGCATCGCATGTCAAAGTCAGGACTTAACAAGGGTTTGTATAAAATGAATATTAAAAGCCTTTTTTGTTTTTATGTTTCAATAAGTGTTTTTTAATTAATTATTTATTTATTTAAAATTATTTTTTGTATTTTCAAATTATTTTAATATACTGATATTAAAAATAATTTAAAAAAAATATTATTTCAGTATTTTTTTAAATAAAATATATCTTAAAAAATAACTGTTATTATGTTTTTAAATACTCTATAAGGATTTCGTTATCAATTTTAATTGAAATTATTTTTACGTCGTCAATTGAATATCTCGTAAATTTATAAAATGTAACAGGAAGGTAAACCAAGGATTTTAAAATTCAATTATGTCCGTTACAATGGATAGGATAATTAATAATTATTATTATATTTTTAAATGCATTCTAAAGATATCTTTGTTAATTTTAATTGGGATTATCTTGACTCTATGTATTAAATATCTCATGAAATTTTAAAATATAAATTTATAAAACATAAAAAGAAGTTACACCGATGATTTTTAAATTCAATCATGTTACTCACAATAGTCATAATAATTAATTTTTTTGTTTTGTTATTGATTTTGAATATTATAAGATAACATGCTGATATGTTGCTACGAATTTATAAAATAAATATATTTGATAGTGTTGTAATTATGAATTAGAGCCAGATAACTAATAGAAACTAAAGGTATGATGGAGGAAATATTTCGTGGTGAGAAAAAATATTGTATTTATGATCAAAAACTTAAAGACTGAACAAATTGATTTGTAGCAATTTACAGTATTTTGTGAAGAAAGATATAGTATTTTCACCATATAATTTAGTTTTCAAAATAATAAGTTATTTTTAATAAATAAATAAGAAATATCAATGACAACCTATTTATATGAGAATCGGTTGTATATCTACCACACAATAATATCATAACTACCATTTAAAATGATGTGCAATCTATGTATTTTGGACTCTGAATTATGAGATGCTGATATTTTATTTAATTTTTGTTAATGATTGAAATGACAATCTATATTCACTTGTTAAAATACTTGGAGTTGCGTTTGCTTTGAGTTTCATTAAAGAAAAATTACTTTATTTTTTTTGTTCTTATATTACTTTATTTTTATATATTAATATAAAAAATATCTTGAAAAATATATTTTAATACATTCCAAATAAAAAATATTTTTTTAAAGTAACATCAATTACATTATCAAACAAACACTTGAATCTAAATTAAAAAAACTTCATGCAGTCATGACTTAATATTTTTACTCGTATGAAAACTTGTATGTCATGTTTTGCATTTTAGATTTTATTTTTGTTCTTATGATTCATGGATAAGATTTATTAATTTCATGTTTTATTATTTTAGGATATAATTTTAGGTGGTTTTCATTAATTGTATTTTTCTTAAATAAGAGGTTGGGTGATTATATTGGTAAATATCAAACAACCATTTTAATTCTCATAATAGTTTTTAGATAAAATTTTAATATACAATTTATATTGTTTTTCAATACACCCTCTAAAATAAAAATCATTTAAACTTAAAACTTATTCATATTATATAATATTTAATTTTTATCAAATAAATAAAAATCATGAGATTTGAACTCGTAACTGGTTTGTCATCAAAATTATGATATCATATAAAAAATCATCATAATAATTTAAATTATTAAATAAAATTTAATATATAGTTTATATTATTTTTTTAAAAAATAAATAAATAACTCCAATTAAACATAATGTAAGTTACAATAATAGCTATAGATTTTATAACCCCGGTTCACGTTTGTTTTATCATGTGACATCAGGTTATTTACTATTATAATAATAATTTTTTTTTAAATTATTTAAAAATTATTTAAAAATATATAAAAATATTTTTTTTATTTTTTTCTATTTAAAATATCAAAACTATTTAAAATACATAATTTTTTTTTTAATTATTTAAAAAGAAAACACGACACCGCGTTGCCAAAGATGCTCAAACTATCCCTACCTGGAAACTCTCAAGAGATGGAGTAAAATGCATCGCACTCCCTTAGTTTATACAAATCAATTTAATTGTCTCGTAAAATATAAAAAATTATAAATTAGTCCCTTGACCAACAATTCACATCCTATTTTAGTAATTGATTATTCCAAAATGCCTTCCTTTTCTTATTAAATTCAATAATATCCCCTAATTTTCCTATCGTTTTTCTTCACTATTAAAAAAATGAACTAGAACACAACATGAATGAAAGAAATTGATGAAACGAAGTAAGTTACAAATAAATTTAACAATATAAGGATTAACCATAAATTCTTTGGAAACCGCAAGGACTAACTAAAACAATTACCAAGTTATGATAACTCCAGGAGCTACCGTGGAAGTGGCGGAACTCGCATGCTGGCTGGATCGAACTATTTTAAACGGGCCCACATTCGACCTGAATCAAGCCCATTCCAGTTGCCAAGGGCCAAAATCTTACGTTATATTTAACCGGGAGAGCCCAGAAGGTAAATCGGAGAACTAGAGTAGCAGAAGACAAGACAATAGAAGATAAGAGACTGGGTGCAAAATTAAGGCAATGGAGCAGAAGCTATCCTCAGTGGCGAAAACCTTTACTCCTTCACCAATTCAAGAACTCTCCCATCTAGCTCAGAGAAGCAACGCTATCAACCTCGCAGAAGGATTCCCTGACTTCCCTGCTCCTTCCCACTTAAAAAAAGCTGCAATTTCCGCCATAAATTCTGACTTCAACCAGTACAGGTGATTGATTGCCTTTTCAATTTTCTGGAAGATTTTTTTATTTCTTGGTAATATTAACCGAGATAGCCTGGCTGTTTTGTGAATCAAGGCACGTGCAAGGAATTTGTGACCACTTGGCGAATATTATGAAGGAAATGCATGGTTTAGATTTTGATCCTCGGACTGATATGGCTATTTGCTGTGGCCAAACTGAGGCATTTGCAGCCGCAGTGTTTGCTAGTATGCTGTGCACTCTAATTCTTTGTAAATTGTAGTAACTTATCCCGATGTTTCGCTTACTAAATTATTGTTCTGTTTGGACAGTAATAGACCCGGGCGATGAGGTTGTGCTATTTGACCCTTCATATGAAACATACGAGGGATGCATTAGGATGGCTGGGGGAATACCTGTAAGTTTTTTTTGTTAAAAAAATTGGTTCCGAACTGTATTATCATGGTTAAAGAGTTTTGAGTAATTGAACATTATTCGCAGGTGTATGTTGCACTTGAACCGCCCCATTGGACATT
The DNA here is from genome assembly GCA_015708895.1 of Populus ilicifolia. Classification (NCBI taxonomy): domain Eukaryota; kingdom Viridiplantae; phylum Streptophyta; class Magnoliopsida; order Malpighiales; family Salicaceae; genus Populus; species Populus ilicifolia. The sequence goes on along the minus strand of SRLM01000076.1, from coordinate 582,484 downwards.
GGATCCTGACAGATTCATCAATTCTTTTACTGCAAGAACAAAAGCTGTAATATTAAACAGGTTAGAAATTCCTATCAATGAGACAATATTGTCCTTTTATTTTTAAAAAGAGTCTATTTTTTTCACAATGGAGGTTCAATTGGCAACTTTTCATTGATTTTGAGTAAAAAAGTTGTTCATATTCTCGCAAACTATTCCTTGAAAGAATTCCTTACTGTCTGTAAATAATTGTCTGTCTTGCATATTTGAATGTGTTGTTTGTTACCATGATGAGAATAAGAGCGAAATCAAGAGAGATATAAATTGAAAAGTGACAGACAATGCTAGGACAACAATTGGCCTAACTGGATGAAATCCAGGCAAATGCTCTGCCCAAAAACCTCACATTAATTGCTTGCAAAGTCACAGATGGAAAAAAGTTCTTTTGGATTATTTGATAGATCACCCAAGAAATTGCTTGATCAATAGCACACTCTGAGTCCATAACTATTTTTATAACCTGACAATTGATATTTAGCTATAAAGAAACTCAATCAAAATTTTAGCATGTTAAACGTGTGATTATTTAATTTGTTCACCATCTATTCCCAGTCACAATACTTTCGGATTTAGAGACTTACTAACATGAAGTGGCACAGCCCTCATAATCCAACTGGCAAAGTTTTCACTAAAGATGAGCTTGAGACTATTGCTGGAGCTTGCTGCAGAAGGGATTGCATGGCTATAACAGATGAAGTATGACAATCCTTTTGCTTATTCCTGGGAAAATTAACTGGATTGGCTATAGGCCAGTCATTCATTAGTTGTTGCTACTAATTCCTGCTCCTTCACCATCTCTGTGAAAACCCAATTTGCACACTTCTTTTCACCAGTTGATTTGATCCCTTGCATAATCTTTTGTATCTCTGGCAATGATTTTTTTTTCCCATATCTCTTCCCTTTCCGTAATTATGAGACTGATGCAAAAAGGAGGAGATAGCATTGCCTTTTAGGTTACTATTTTGCCTTGTTTATAATAGTGATTTGAACTTGTTTGAACAGGTGTGGTTTTGGGCCTTTTGGCAAATATATGAAGCTACCGCATGATTTGTCATCTTGACCCTTGTAGACATTTGAACAGGCTTTGATTTGTTGAGGATGTTAAGGTTCTTGAGGCTAAAAATGTTCAAGACATGTTAACTATGCATATGACGTTCAACATGTTTAGAAAAGTTCAGAAGTTTCTCTCTTAAATTATCATTGTATTGTGCTGCTAGTGTCAGTGAAAACGACTAGAAGCAAGAATGCATTGTCTCTCCTATGTCAGAAGGATTGTTTGTCTCCTGCAGGTATACGAGCATATTACATATGACAACATAAAGCACATATCCCTTGCCTCTCTTCCAGGAATGCAAGAGCGGACTATCATTACATCTTCCTTATCAAAAACTTTCAGTGTCACAGGTCAAAGCTGCCATCCTACTCAATTAAGTTATCCTCAGAATTAGTTCATGCTGGAAAATCCAATTCTTTAATATGTGTGGGATTAAATACATCTCATTTTATTTATCTTCCTCTGTGCTCTCTACATCAAGTTTCAATTATGTCATAGATTTGCACTCTTAATTCTGTATGCTGTTTATTAGGATGGAGAGTGGGTTGGGCAATTGCTCCAGCTTTCTTTGCCTCTGCAATAAGAAACATTCATATTAAAATTACAGATTCTGCTCCAGCGCCTTTCCAAGAAGCTGCCTTGACTGCTTTGAGAAGCCCCCCAGAGTACTTTGAAAAATTGAGAAGGGTGGGTCCTTACAAGCTTTAACTGTACTTGGTTTTGTTGAAACGAGTGCCACAATATCTGTTTGAATAAATCCGAAGAGTGGTCCCTTAAAAGCTTCTGTTACACCTGCTTTCGTGAAAGTGGTTCCTGCAACCGCTAAGTATTCAGTACAAGAATGTTAGCATATTAATTTTTCTATTTATTGTAAATTATGCTGACAAAACTTATCTTTTGACGCACAGGAATATGAATCAAAAAGAGACAACATTGTTCACTTGATTACAGGAATTGGTTTTCAGATTAAGTTTAAGCCTCGGGGTGCATTCTTTTTATTTGCAGAACTTCCTGAAAATTACTTGCTTTCTGATGTAAGTGCACTCTTCACTCTCTCTTTCTTTTTAGTAGTTTCTTTGTGAGTGCCTCGGGGTGCATTCTTTTTATTTGCAGAACTTCCTGAAAATTTCTTGCTTTCTGATGTAAGTGCAGTCTTCACTCTCTCTTTCTTTTTAGTAATTTCTTTGTGAGTGTTCATTACTTGTAGGCCTCACATGAGCAAATATTTGTAAGTGGTGTTCTCCCATCTGTTATCCTATGAAGTGTTAATTATCCATTTGGATTGTTTCAGGTAGAATATGTCAAGGAATTAATAAAACGAGCAGGGGTGGTGGCAGTACCAGGTTGTGGATTTTTTCACACAACTTTGTCTACAGAGAAATTATCTCAGGTAGGTTGCACTTATCAGGAGAGATACATCAGGTTTGCTTTTTGTAAAAGCAGTGCTACATTGGCTGCTGCAGCACAAAAACTTGCTGAGCTTTCAGATGCTATGGGGGGTGTCGTTGGTGGGAAGAATGCATGATGTTCCATGGATCTAAAGTCACCGGGAGCAATGTAACTTTTGTGGGCCTAGTGTGAATGACGATCTGGCTTATTTTATATTTTAACTAATCAAAGCCCTATGAAAGTGTTGGTATGGGGAGGTATTCTTTCAAATGGTGAAGGCTCACTATCTGTCATCTGATTAAACAATTGAAAAAAATTCATCTAATCATAGCTATTTTTTTTCGGTGCTTGAGAGATGTGTTCAGAAGCAATCTGATCATTGTGTCCAAGGTGCTGGTGTTGGGGGTCCATATCATATGTTTACGATGGAGGAGTTGCATAGAATATGGTGTTCCTGTCAAGCTTGGAAGTGCTTCCACCAGACAAAGCCACTAGTGCAGCTGCCAAACCTGCATTTCCTGCAATGGCTGGCTCCGTATAATTATTGGAGCGGATATCCGGGAAACCATTCCAGTTATCAGGGGACAGCAACCATGGCTATTTGGATTTGGTTTCGGAATCAGGACTGGCCCTTCATTTCCGTCCTATGCATCCATACCTGACCCGTGTTTTTTGGAATTGAAGAGCCTCTATGAGAGCTGATCACAAAGCCTACAAGATAGCTCATTCTATAAGGGGTTTTGCTTATGATGTAATCAATCTGACTCCTTGCAAGATTTCACAAAGCTTCATTTGAGTAAAATTTAGATCTGCAATGCCATCCTGGCGGCATTTTAACTTAGAGAGACTCGTTGTATTTCGTAGCCATGAAAGCCGCTTTCACCACATATTGAGGAGGCCGTGGTCTTCCACGGTTTAACTTAATCAACCTTCCCTTTGTTCTCTTGAAGGTCTGGAAAACTGGTGGGTATGAGCACATTATGTTTTCTACGTGCCTTTGGAATGTGCTCAGCATCTCTTCATGTGTATAACCGAAGTCCAAGAAAATTCTCATTCGACTCGGAAGCAACTAGGCTCCAGCAAGCTTACTGTCCCAGCTAAATACAACCCCNCCCCCCCCCCCCCTCGATTCGGACTTCCAAGTTGCTGTCATATTTAACCAGGTTAGATAGGAATTGTAAATGTCCTCGGGTCGAATCCAACCATGTTCATCATGTTTTCCGCAGATCGGCCCGCGGCCCTGTGAAATGATGCTGCCTGAGCGAATTGAGGAATTGAAGGTTTTGAGAAGGTAGTCAGTCCACGAAACGTTATTTTGCCTTGGAAGCCTTCCGGCTGCTGCAATTTATTAGTAAATCGAAACAAAAATCAAGTTGAGGAACAAAGATGAGAGGACTACAATATGGACCTTTTTTGGCCATATTCCCATGAAAGCAAATTAGGTTGCCCGTGTTAATTTATGGGAATGTGAGATGATCCAATAGAGGATCCACCGGTAAGACTAATTGATCCGATGATTATTAATTGCCAACTTTTTTCATTTAATACAAAAAAATAATTAGTCCAAAAAAGGAATCAATGTTGAAATTCAAATTTCATTCATTCAATTCAATTTGGGGATATATATTTGGAACATACTGATTGAGAGTCAAATTTCTACTCCAAGATATCTGAATATTTAAGAAAATTGTGTTGGTTATATGGTGCTCTGTATTTGTGCATCGGGATAGAGAAAATTGTGAATTTCAGTAATGTTTTCCTTCTTCTTCTTTTTTCTGTCTTTGAAGAATTTTTTTGCTCGACTTTTTTTTTTATCCCCGCCTTTAACATTATGTTAATTGGGATTTATAGCTAAATGATAGATTTCTATATGATTATTTTTGTAAAAAATTATTTTAATCTTACATTAGTGCTTGATTTTATAAAATAAAATTTAATCTTGTTGCTTGCAAAAAAGTTAATTTTGATATCAATAAATTTTATTTGACAAAATAGTTTTATTTAAGTGTTTTTAATCCCTCATTTTAACAGAAAAATAGGTCAAGATTTACAATTTTCTTTTTCGAATTGAAGTGAATTTTAAGTTTTTTGACTAATTAAATATTATATTTTAGGTTAGATATGGGTTTTATTAAAAATTTTGTGGGTTTCCTAAGTGTTTTTATATGAAAACAGAAGAAGCTGAAAACATGTTTTCTTAGATACAAAGCGTTGATGATATTTCAGCTATGAAGTGCATGCATCATCCACCACTCCAAACAACGAGTCATTTGTATTTAATAAATAAATAAATAATGTTCCCCCCCTGCATTTTAAGGGGAAAAAAAGAAAAAAGAAAGGCAAAATGCATGGGCCTCGATTTTTTGTAATGGCCATGTACGCTGATATAATCAAGCCCAAACATTTAATCATTTTTTTTTTGGTCTTTATGTATTGGTTTTTATATTTTTCCATCGATTTTACTATAAATTCATCAAAATAAGTTAATCATAAATATATTTGAGATGTTAATTTATTAAATACATTTAATTCTTACTATATTTCCAATAATATTATAATATTTTTTTTAAAATATTTGCAAATGCTATTTTTGCACACCATATTATTGTTATTTTTTTAAAAATTATTTAGGTTATTTTAATGCATATATTTTTTTTATTATTATATAATTAAATCAAAAATAATTTGAACAAGTTCATGAACTGGGTTGTAATAATGATGGATTAATAACAAAATTAGTTTTCTTAATATTTTTTTAAACACGTAATAGTAATAATATAATGGTGTCTTTAAAAATTACCGCGATCGAAATATTATTGTTTTAATATTTTTTAAAATAAAAAATTGATAACTTGAAATCTTTTTAAAGTAAATTGGATTTTATCAAAGTTAATTAAGTATAACATTAATTAAATTAATTTTTATATAATTTAATTTAAAATTTGAGATAAATAAAGAATTGTGCAGATATTTCCGGTTTGACTCGGCATAATGAATTGGGTTTAATAATACCAAAGAATTTCTCATGGCAACACGTAACTGTATATTATTGGAATACTATTCTTGTATTTTTTAATATATTCATGTGAAAAAATGTGTATACTATTTTTCTAATTACAACTTGCATTTATAATTCTGAGAAGATTAATTGTCTGAAAAAAGATAGATATTACGGCAAAAAATTGTCATTAAAAAACTGGGCGTGTTTATAAGACTGAGAGGTTTTAATTAGAGAGTTAATAATGCGAAACAAAGTGAAAATTGAAAGAAGTAAAGAGTGAGAGAGGAAGCTATGATGAGAGGAAGAAAACGAGCTGAAGAAGAGGCGACGAAAAAGACGGAGAGAGAGCAACTTGGAAGAGGAAAGGATGCGACGTTTATCAAATTATTCAAAAGTAAGTACAAAGTAAAAAATTTCTCATAAACATTAAAAGTTCAAAACAACAAATAATTAAATTTATAATTTAAATATTTTTTTAAATAATATAAAATAAACCTAACGATAAATCCAATTAAAATTTAATAATGTGGGATTGAGCTATTTTTCATCATATTTGATTACACTCAGACATAAATTATATTTATAATTCAGTGACTCAATCATATATATATATATATTATTTTTATTTTAAATTATTTTTTTATGTATGTTATGTGATGATTTTTTATTTTTATTGAATAAATGACATGGAACAAAAATAGAATTTTTTTATAGCGATAAAAAAATATATATGAAGTTATAAAAATTTAAAATATTATTCTTCTTATATAAAAAAATAGTTTTGATATAAAAAACTTGGGTATTTCATGATGTAAATTAAATATTTTAATCAACATTTATTTTTTAACTTTTCAACTTGGTTTTGAATTATTTTTTTTAATGTTTACTAACACCTATAATTCTGTATCTATTTTATTAAAAACAGACACAAATATATATATATATTAAATTAACAACTAATTTTTTAGACTATTAAAATTTTTTTGAAAATGATGGCATACTTTTTTATGAAAAAAAAATCGATAGATCATGAAGCATTTCCTAGCTAGCTTGTATAATTTTAAGATATTTACTTTGTTTATTTAGAAATGTAGTTATAATTTTTTTTAAATATATTTTATTTAGAAATATATTAAATTAATATTTTTATATTTTTTAAAAAATTATTTTTTATATCAACGTATTAAGATAATTTTAAAGTATAAAAATTATTAATTTAAAATAAAAAAATAAAATTATTTTTAAAATATAAAAACAAATAAGTGAAGTTGGCAAGGTTATTTTGGGGAAGCGGCTCCAGCTGTCTGAGACTTGTCCCTCTCGGGATGCGACACGTCATCAATTATCAAGTCGGATTGTCAAATTCCAGCGGTCAACAAGCAGGAGCTCTCTTCAAGTGATTCGACTGGAACCGATCGAATACACAAAAACAAAAAACAACAGCAGAAAGGGAAGAATTAATGCCTAGTGTGATCGCAGTTACGACAACAGAATTAGATGAACGACAACGAGAACCCCTTCTACACAATCCCCGTTTGCTTTCCAATGAAGAAGAAGAAGAGATCACCAACACGCCTTCAACCTCATCATCCAACGCATCGCCACCACCAACTCAACGCCTCCTTTCTCTCGACGTTTTCCGTGGCCTTACCGTCGTTGTAATTAAGCTCAATTTCTCATTTCCATTTTAACAATTTTTGTTTCATTTGTATGTATTTGATGATTAAGTTGTTCGACAGCTCATGATTTTAGTTGATGATGCTGGTGGAGCTTTTCCTTGTATTGATCACTCTCCGTGGTTTGGTGTGACGCTTGCCGATTTTGTGATGCCTTTTTTCCTCTTCGTTGTTGGTGTCTCTATCAGTTTAGTTTTTAAGGTAACAAAAAGTCTCTTCAACTGTTGCCTTGCTTCTTTTCTGCTCTTTCATTCCTTTGTTGTAGTTCTGTATACTTCATAACAATTTTTTTTTTAAGAAATAAGTTATTTTATATCTTTGATTCGCGAGTAATTTGTGTCACCAAGCAGAAAGTATCTAGCAAACCAATGGCCACAAGGAAAGTCATACTGAGGACTATCAAACTATTTCTTCTGGGATTATTGTTGCAAGGTATGTTACCATGCCCGTTGCTTAAATTCCTGAAATTAGCATTTTCATTTTGCTATTTGATAGGCATTTGAATATTTCACGTGCATTGTGGATGACCAGTTTGTAGTTTCGATATAATAGGAACTGATACTGTGTATCTTCTTGGAAATTTGCGAAGGTGGGTATTTCCATGGACGCCACGATTTAACATACGGGGTTGATGTGGGCAAGATACGTTGGATGGGCGTGCTACAGGTAGTTTTCCTGAATAAGCATTGATATCAGGCAATACCTTTTTTTTTTTTTAATCGAACTTCTATTGCATGACATCTACTAATACATTCTTCCGTTGGACCCTACCGACGTGATGGCATTATGTCACAGTTTACCCAGAATAGCCATGGCAGCACATGCTTGTATACCGCCATGCATGCAAGCACCATTCATATATGGCATGTTAGATGTTCAGATCCACAAAATTTGCAGTGGAATTGGCTATTGGAATTGGAAATTAAGGTCAATTGATTATAGAAGATTATAGAAAACCTTACCGATTTCTGAGTTCGTGAATTAGTGGCCCAACATGCATGAATAGGAGAACTTTGAATTTTATAAAACTTCATCCATCATAGGCAGTTATAGCTGGTTCTGCATTGTCAAAGAACCAATTCAACCCAATAGCTTAAGCTATTAGGTGAGGTTTCAAGATATGATTTATATTATTCTTTAATACATCCCCTCAATTGAAAGCATGTGGAGCTTGAAACTTATACAGACCCACATTGCGTTGTATATAATTTTTTATTAAATAAATAAGAATAGTGGGATTTGAACTCGTGACCGCTTGGTCATCAAAACTCTGATACCATGTCAAAAAACCAATTCAACTTAATAGCTTAAGCTATTGGGTTGAGATGGTTCTTTGACATGCATTATGTAACTTCTAAGAATTTCATCATGTGATTGTGAAGCCTGTATGGCTCACTTGTTTTACCTCAATAAAATTTCTTTTTGTAATGGTTGACAAATTCATAACTGGTATACTGTTGTACACTTCATATTCCAATACAGTCACTAAACTTTGACATCCTTTTGTTAATTGTAGAGGATATCCATTGGATATCTCTTTGCTGCGATGTCAGAGATCTGGCTTGTGGACAGTATCACGGTCGACTCACCTATGGCTTTTGTGAAGAAATACTACATCCAATGGTTGGTTCCCCTTTCTAGGATCTATACCATTTTCTATACTTGTGCTGTTCTCGTGCAAGAAGACTTTTGACACAATAGGGGCAAGCTTGATTGGGAAAAAAAATATAAATATTTTAGTATTTTATATGGTGGAACACATTTAGTAATTGTGCACTGGGATTGAGAAGATGGAGGTCTGTGACAGGCACAGGAATCTTGCAACGGTTTGAGTGATAGAAAAATAATAGTGCTGCAATTCCTTATATTACCATCCCTTTATCTAAAATAAAGCTTTTGGATTACCCATCTCTTCCTAGACAGAAAAAATTGAATGCAGATAGACATCTTACTGCCACAAGCTGGTTATGGTAGAGAGATTGTAGAGATCAGTGATTAAGATATTACTCCCTTTTAAAATAGCTTAGATCTTAGTAGAGATGAGAAGCAATGGGACTTGATGCTTCTGGTTCAAGTCACGTGGCCTCTTTTTCTTGGTTTGTTCAGTTAAACAACAATACGTTCAAGCACTTGTTAGCACCAGTAGACCTTGGATAAGTTTGCGTGCTTGAGACTGCCTATTTCTGGTGAATCTGAAATTACTAAGTGTCTTAACTTTTATTTAATTGTTCTGAATACTCTGAACCAGCAGTTGAGGAAATATGAAGTCCTAATAGGGCTCAAGTCGAATTTCGACCAAAAGTTCAAGATTCCTTTTACAAGTCTTTCTGTCTGCATCAAACTGCCAATTTTCTCCTTTTTTATATCAATACCATGCTGGCATGATCTTTCTGGATCAGAGGAGCATTTTCTTCTGTGATTTTTTATACTATAATTATGCTGTTGTTTTCAAGAATAACATGATTTTATAAGAATTTTAATTCCATTTTTGCATCATTATACCTAAATTCAAGGTTTAGGTTATTGTCCAACTATAATCTGAATGCTAGATAAGATAGTTTTATACATATCAGTGTGAAAGTAAATTTAGTTAAAAAGATCGTTACTTTAATGATTTTGATGATAAAGGTCATTGGTACATTGCTTCTAATTTTCTGCAAGTGTTCAATTTTTGTTTTGTTTTGCAGGATGGTTGCTTTCTTATTTTGCACATTTTACATGTGCTTGCTGTATGGCCTTTATGTTCCAGACTGGGAATTCGAAGTTCCAAGCACAAATCTGTTTGGATATGAATTCGGTACTAAAATTGTGAGTTGAGTTGTTTTACCAGTTCATCTACCATGTAACATGGCACTATCCAGTAAAAGTTTGGTTATATCAGCAAAGAAGATGACGTGATATTTTTCTTTTTTCAATCTGTCGCATAATGATTAGTTTTTATTGTTTCTGGGATTAGGCTTTGTTCGGTAAACTGGGCCATTTTTCACCGGAAGTTTAATTCTGTTGATTTGTCAACCACTTTCTTCTCCAACAATGTCCTTTTTCTCCATCACTGTTTGCATTTTTTTTTGACATATCATTTAAAATCCTCTTGCCACGGTAATCCAGACAACATTCAAATAGCTGTGAACCCATTTTCTTGAAATATATAATGGATGTCTTGTTTGATTTCTGGTCATCAGTGTGATGGTCTTTCATCTCTTCTTTACTTTCAGCTTTTTACTCCAAATGAAACCAAGTCCCATGAATCTATTGAACACTGTCACAATTTTAATATATTGAACTGCAATCAATAAAGAAAGTTACCAGGAAGAACCGTCAAACTAGACATGATAGCTAAGCTGGTGTGTTCAGTTGACTGCCCTTTCTTTATGGTTAAGTTTAATAACCAGGTGACTATGAAATGAACTCTATTTTCAAAGGATGCAAGTTAAAACCTGATTTTCTTTCATCGGAAGGTATTTATGGTTTTATCAATGTGAAGTAACATGCTGTGGCAATAATTATTTCCCTTTCATGCTATTACCATTTTTTTCTAACGGAATTCTTGCTAATGTCAAGCTTTAATTCTATTATTCTCCCTCGTTTATGGAACTAATTCAAACCACCATATCATGTTTCATAGGTGAATTGTGGAGTGAAGGGCAGTCTTGAGCCTCCTTGTAATGCAGTTGGTCTGATTGACCGATTTTTTTTGGGTGAACATCATCTATATCAACATCCTGTGTATAGAAGAACAAAGGTGATGTTGCTCCCTAACAAGTAACAATTGGTTTCTTTCCTTCATCAGGGCTTCAACTCTCCACATAATCATTTGGCCAAAAGGATCTTGACATTAATTGTTTCACAGCATTGTAGTGTTAATTCTCCTGACTACGGACCTCTGCCACCAAATTCACCTGGGTGGTGCCTTGCTCCATTTGACCCAGAGGGCATCTTGAGGTCAGATAACTGCAGCAATTTCTCTTGCTCATTTTCACGAATTACCACAGATTATTGCTCCATTATATAACACTCATTAAAGCCAAGTACCCCCTTCAAATGCTTCACTGTACAAAAGAATGGTGATAAATCTGTTAACATGTCAGCAAATCATTGACTTTTTTTTGCCGACTTTTTAATAATGTCGATTTATTTTGTTTAACAACCTTTTTAACCATAGGAAACCACAATGAATAGTGTTGATTTCTTTTGTTTACAACCCTTTTCAGTTCTTTGATGGCTGCTATTACATGTTTTCTTGGATTGCAGTTTGGTCATATCCTTGTTCATTTCAAGGTATGACACATTGTAGTGCCTTTATGGATGTTTACCTTTTGTTCTTTACTATGTGTCTTTTACACCAATCTGTATTTATCTTGCTTCTTTGCTGCAGGGCCACATGCAAAGGCTGTGTTTGTGGTCTGTGTGTTCTTTCATCATGCTAATTACTGGATATGTTTTTGAACTTCTGGGTAGATTTCCTATTTTAACTGTTTTAAACATTAATGATTTCTTCGAGGATCCTCTCTGTTTCCACTAAATAATGCTTGTGAATATTTTAGGCGTTCCTCTTTGCAAACCATTATATACGTTGAGCTATATGTGCATTACAGCTGGAGCATCAGGCTTGGCTTTAACGATCATCATTTACATAGTAAGTTTATCATTTGAGTACTACCTAATAAAAATAAAGATAAATAATTAATAAAAGACTTCTATTGTTGCATTGGGTAGTTTTCTGGTTGTTCAGCAAAACTCATGATATTAAATTGATATACAATTAACTTGCTTTCATTTGTTAAAAGAGGAGATCTTATTGACTCAAATCACGTAGCCTGAGCTATTCATATAATTTAATTGGGTTAAAGTCAAGGAAATTATGATAATAGAAACAGGCCGTTTCTTCTTGACATGTCATGTCTATGGACTGAAAGCTTTGACTCAGTTTTAGTGTAGTTTTATCTGTGTTCTTAATACTCTTTTGGATACATTGACATGGCTTTTTATCAACTCACCACCAACAGGGAACATAAGTAGGTCAAGAGAGCTTGATTTTTCTTGTTATAATTTCTAAGCATCTTCCTGTCCTCAAATTCATGGAACTTGGTAAATTTGATTCTCATGTGGAGCTTTGGAATTATCTTGACTTTTAAGATCGGGGAAGAAATAGCTTTTTGAGGATGTAGCGAATTTCCATGCCAGCTATAGGGGATTGGCTAAATCTTGGATCATTTTTGGGTGGTTGACAATATCAGAGTTTTAATCTTTTCTTATGACACGGCGTGCTTTTCATGCCATGGAGATGTTGGAACTATACAGCTCTCAGTCCTATTGTTTTGTTATCCCCTTCCTTTTCTTTTCCTATTTTGACCCTGCTGGGGGGATGTGTATTGTATGCAATTGAGAGGTTATTGAAAACTAAAAGGAGATTGGCGTGAAAGAATTGTTTCAATTCAAACAATTTTATGCAGGTTGATGTCAAGCATTTTAGAAAGCCCACGATGATACTTCAGTGGATGGGAATGAATGCACTCATCATTTATGCGCTGGCTGCCTGTGACCTTTTCCCGGCAGCCATTCAAGGTTTCTATTGGGGCTCACCAGAAAACAATTTGGTAAGACTTTGTTTTCTATTTGGCTGCCAGCCCTGTTCTGTGTTCTTCCTTCTCCACCGAATCCCTCCCCAAAATCTATATTTGTTCGTGTAATAGCTCGCTTTCTGTTTATTGGTGCGAGTTTCTGTGCTAACTCGGCAGGCGAACCCGCATGCAGAGGCGCACTCACGCACATACACACAGATAGAGGATGGACCAGCTTACATGTTTAAAACTGTTATTATCACAATTTTTCAACCATTAATTTTCTTCAATCTAATGGCTAATACACGTTCACTATATGGATATAAGTATATATATGACTTTGTATGTCCTTGAAGGAAATCAGAACATACCAAAGTTACTTTTATAAAGGTCTATGGCTTGCTGAACCAATAGTCTATGGCCTCAATGATTCGATGCTTAATACAGTTTATAGACTGACTTTCAACTAAATATGACTTGCAGGTTGATGATACAGAATCGCTGTTCCAAGTCATGCTCCATTCAAAGAAGTGGGGCACCCTTGTTTTTGTAATTATGGAGATTTTATTCTGGGGCCTTGTGGCTGGTTTCCTACATTTGAAAGGCATTTATGTGAGACTCTGAAAGTATTGTAGATGGTGCTTTTCCCTGTGCAAGACTGTAAATTCTACCTTGTGAATAAAATAAAATTTAATGCGTGTAACCACCAGCATTGTTATTCCTTCAACAGCGTCTTTTTGTTCAGTGATCCGCATAGTGATCTTTCGCTCGATACTGAGAACCCCATGACGGTGGGATTTAATCCGAGCATCTGGCCGACATCTCCGAGCCTTCCTTTGTGTTATATATGTGGTGAGCCATCATCCATTACTGATGAGGTAACTAACGGTCTGTTTGGTATTATAAATAGTTTTAAAAAATTGTTTGGTATTATAAATAGTTTTAAAAAATTATATTTAATTAAAGTTAACTTGAAAAAATAAATATTTAATTAAAATTGTGGTTGAAATTGAGTTTGAACAAAAAATAATTTAATGTGTTTGGTTAAAAATCTTTTGAAATTAAGATTGTAAAATTATTTAAAAAAATATATTAATATTAATAATTTTTAATTTAAATATTATAGATTTAACTATTGCTATTATATAATGAAATAAATAATATTTTTTATAAAATATTTTTATTTTATTTTATTAAATTATTTACAATTTATTTATGTATAAAATATATTTGATAAGTATTATAATTAATTAATGTTAAATATTAATATTTTAAATAAAACACAATTAAAAAAATTATTTTATTTTACCTGGTCAAATAAGTTGGTAATTATGTTTTAAAATATATTAAAATAATATTTTTTATTTTATAAAATTTATTTTTGATATTAATATATAACAATTTAATTTAATTTTTATTTTTAAAAATAAAAAAATAATTATAATTTAACCATAATCCAAACATGGCTATAATCATCATTTATAAGAAGAAAGCTACCGATGGCTTGGTATTGGTATAAATTATTTTATCCGGTCTGGCACCCAATACATTTTCTGTTAGTTTTAATTTTTTACTATGTAGAGTCCACAAAGAACAAAAACTTAATTATTTACAGAAACAAGCGGGACGCATGTGAAAGCAGCCTTTGGCTGCTTCTTCTAATCCTGCGTTGCAAATGCAGAAAATTATAGGGTTCATGAACAGTAATTAGTGGTTTTTTCTTTACCAAACATTTGGCTCCTTTGTTTTGCTTTAAACGCAGCCTCTACCGCATACACAAATGGCCTCTAAATAAGCTTTGGTGCTCGAGATGTAGTACATTTCTGTTTGGTATTTTGGTTTTACCGTGTTTTAGATTGTAAATTTAACATGCTAACCTGGTGGGTTTGTATTAAATTTTTCTTATTTTTTTAAAATTACATTGTTTTTTTTTGTTTTTTTTAACATTTAATTTTTTAAAATTTTTCATTTTTCTTTTATATTTTCATTTAATTTTTGTTTTATTATCAAAGAAGATCACGGGGATCTTTTAAAAATATTTGGATCATATATTTCCATGGTATTAGAAAACATTTATTTTTTGAGTTGATCACTTTCAATTTTATTTGTAGTTTTATACATTATTATTGTGTTTATTTTATTTATGTTAATAAATTAATTGAGCATATTAATCTTAATCTAGTTAATGATTCAAGTCTTGGATTTTCTTTGCTTTTTTAAGAACTCTTGCGACACCGTAGTATTAATTTTTTATGCCTCCAACGTAGCATAAGCCTCATACATGTCCATTAATCAACGGATTAATTTTACTGACTGCTAATCAACTAAGAGCATTTGCAATGATAATGCATAATATAGAGAGTTCCATTAACTAGAGAGAGAAGATGTAGATAATCAAAGGAAAATATAGGTTGAGCTGGTTTTGCTGCGCTTCAATTGGAAGTAAAAAAGTGTTATTAGGAGATGCTCGCTGTGTGCATATACAACGTCAATTTGCTTTCTGAAGGTAAATGATACAGCAGAATTATTGGTGGTGGTACTGCTAGGAAAACCTACGCAATTCACATCACATGGTGTCTATACAGATGATGGTGCATGCCTTTGAATTGAACCCTCCTAGGGAAGCCATGCTCACGAAAACTATGTACTGTCTTCATGTCTTGTTACGGTCTCACCTGCGCATGCACTGTTTCCAATCCTCATCCACTTTTAGACGGACGCAAAAGAAAAGGACGAGGCCCTTGGATTGAACTTCCTGTGCTTATATATGGACACAAATCACATGAATTACGGAACTTGGTTCTTAAATATATGCCAAGATACATGTCCCCTTATGCAACCTTCGGGCAGGCAGTAGGCATCGCCCCCACCTAACAAGTAAAAGTAACATTGCACATACGTCGTCTGCAATTTTTCTGGTCCATCACTGATCTGATTTGACTAAAGAGGAAAAATCCATAATCTGGGTTTCTGGTTTGTCCAACAAGAGAAAAGATTATAATCTGATTATGATTCATGGATTCGGATTAATTGAATCAGGGATGAAATCTTAGGATATCATCTCAAGCCGCGAAGGTTTTTTTAGGTGGGATATGACTGAAATGCACTAATTAACTGGCCGGAGACGAAACTATAGCATGTGTAAAGTTGACCTAGCACAAGTGATCGATTCACAGCCATTCGCAGAGGCCTCAGTGCTGCAGGTCTTTATATATGCAGTAGGGCCTCTCAAGGATTGTGCAATCTAGCATGATGTAATCTAGTAACACTTAAAACTTTATTCTACTTTACTTTCAAATGATAGGATGTTTTGTTGTAACTCATCTAAAACAATTTTTTATTTTTTGTATAAAGGTAGCCCTTAAATTTTACAGTAACATGAAAAAGTATTATTTTTTTATAATCATCAATTTAATACTAACAAAAATTAATTAGAAAACAATGGTCACTTATTCTTTATATTCTAACTAATAGTTCAAGAGTTGACTATGTAAGCTACATTTATAAACAAACGACACATTCAATGAATACAAATGCTTTCTGCCCTCCAACTTTTTTCTATTAAAACACTGTTGTGGGTCAGTTATTGCCTTCTGGAATAGGAAGCGACGGGCTAATCTTTTCAGCAGTCAATGGCTTTATGGGTGGCGCTAGCGTGAGGAAAATGAGAGATCAACAGAAAACAGAAGGAGAGATGCGTGAGGGTTTGCTCTATGGGTGTTGCTAGGTTTATGACAAAGGAGGTGGTTGTGGTGGTGTTGGTGTGAGGGAAAGGGGGAGATCGACATTGGATGGAGGGGTGAGGGTTTGGTTTTTGTGTGGTCATACTGGTATGATCCACCTCGCCTCGTGGTTTCTTGTCTCCATTTTCTTTTTTCTTTTTTTTTTCTTTAATTTAACAGAACGAGTGTTCGGCTATTTACTTATCTTAATTAATTTCATAAATATTAAAATTAATAACTATATAAATTTTTAATATTTTTAAAATTCAAACTAATAACTTTTAAAAACATCTCAATTAATTTCATAGATATTAAAATTAATAATTATATAAATTTTTAATAATTAAAATTTATAAAACTTAAATTAATAACATTCAAAAGCAAAACTAAATCAATGATATATTATTCATCCAAATAATGATATATCATTCATCTAAATATGTGAGTTGTTGGGTCTCGGTAATTGCTCATTAGAGGTTCCTCTGTTTTATAGAACCATGCCATTTAAAATTAATTTGCAGTGTTGCAATGATTTGGTATATGACGGAGAAGAAGAAAATGAATAAGATCTTATTTAAATTTATTATTTTTTCTATTATTGATTTTAATAAAATACACATACTTATATATTATATAATTATATATATGATAAGCTTGTAATATTTCAAATTCTTTTATTGAATAAGTTCACCACTGGATATGTAAAGTGAAATTAACTATATAAATACTAGTGTTTAGAGTTTAATCTTTTAAAATATAAAGGGGATGTGACACCATGCTTGTTTATCAAGATTTTTAAAGTATTTTATAGATGGTTCGAGTAAAATTAAATGGATTGAAAAAATATTAATTAAAAAATTATAAATTTTAATTTTCAAATCATGTTAGAATTAAAAAAAAAAGAAAAGAGGGACACATTTTTTGCCAACAACCTTTTCAAAAAGAAAAAAAAAAATCGTGGTCGACAGCATGTTATGCACCCCATTAATGATTAAGGAAACAAAGGACCCCCCCTCCAAATTGGCTAGGAGCACTTGCCAGGCTGGCCAACAACATCTAATCCTTTTTTTTTCTTTTTTAATTTTTTTTGTTTTAATTAATATTTTTTATGATTTTTTACAAAATAATTTTTAAATTTATATTTAAATTAATACACATTCTCTCTACCTTTTACTTTATAACTAGTGCTTACTTTCATTTTTTTTAATAAATCAAATAATAATTGAATTCCAAGTAATAATTCAATACTATAATAACTTCAAATACACGTGCTAACATCATATAGACATTCATATTTTACCTTAAAAAAAAGGTAATCCAAGTGACTTCTTATTAAAAAAAATCGAGTAATAAAGAAAAAAACTCAGACAGTACATTAGATTACTGCGTTTCTAATAATGTTTTTAATAATTAAATTATTAATTAAAAATAAAAATATTATTTTAGCTTTAGGAAAACTGAGCATTACTAGACTCAAAAGCATATAAAATCATAAGTGTGTTTGGACAGTCTTTTTAAAATATTAATGTTTCATAGTTGTACATCAAAATAATTTTTTAAAAATAAAATAAAATTGCTTTAATATATTTTTATATAAAAAATATTTTAAACTATCACCGAACCATTCCCACTGCTACAATCTCACTAAAAACACCCTCAATATCCAATAAGCCCAACGAAATTATATAATATTATTATGCTTCTATGCTTTCCAGCATGATGAAGACGAAAATAACTGTGCTCTATATGAAATGAAATAGTGGCTGATGCCTATGTGGGGTTTTCTCTTCAACTGCTCATTTCTGCCGAGGAGAAAAGGAGAGTGGATGATACTGCATGCTACGCCGTTAATATTCATCAGGTATCACACTAATTACTGTATAGCTCCTTACAAAATAGGGTTTATTCATTGTTCACGAGTGCTCTTTTCTTTTCATTTAGCTTATTATAGAACTAAATTATAAGCCAATTTAACAGGGTAATATTGAAAGACAGTTTAAAAAAAACAAAGAAAATAGGTGGCTTTTTTGGACGTTAGGGGTGAAATATTCATTTTCCCTTTAAAAAACAAAACGAAAAACATGCTTTTAAGGGTAATTTAATAACTCTACAATGGTTCATTTATCATTATCAAATTTAAAAGAGCAATTACACCCATTTGCTTTTATAGTATACAGTAAAATAATTATTATACCCTAAGATTCAAACTCTTTTAAAGCAAGACTTTTTTATCTTTCTCGTATTTAAAGAGTATTAAAATGATTTAGATACTTTTTAAAAGTGAAATTTTTTATAGTTTATATTTAGGGGTATTTTGTACTTGTACTTGGAATTTTTTTTATATATTATTATGTTGGTTTAAGATGAAAGTTATAATTTAATATACATAAATATTATTAAAATATAATACCTCAGCACATAGGTGATCATTGCATCATTGAAATAATATATCTGGGGTTGTTTGAACACTGTATTTTGCAACGGTATTTGGATTATTTTAATATAACATCCTTTGTGAAAAGGTGTATAACCAATAGCCATCTACTTTAGCATCAACAACTTTTTTTTTTTTATTTAACTTTTATCCTTAAATTTCATGATTGTTCCTTTGAATATCAAAGAAACCCTTCAATTTATTATTTTTTTTAAATTTAATTGTTATTCTTTTTTTATAACTATTTACTTTATTTAGAATAATTTATAAAATTAAAATTCCTTTTCAATTTCAACCTTATTTAATTTTTTTTATCTTTTAAGTTTGGTCCATATTTTTTTATACTTTTTTTTTGTTTGGGATAATTTTTCAATTTTTTTTCATAATTTCATCCTTAGTTTTTTTAATCAAATTTGATCTTTATTTTTTTATTCTTATATTTTTCACTTTGGCAAGTATTTTAATTTTTTTTATTTCATATATCAACATTAAATCAGTTTGAAATTAAGTTTTTGAATTGAACTCGGGTCTAGAATTTTATAAGTTATGAATTTTAAATAATAATCAATTTGTTTTTTTTTTAAGTTAATGTTTTGATTAAGTTATCATCTTTTTTTTTTTTAATGTTATTGCTTATGTTTAACGATTCAGATGTTTGCTTCTTTTTTTTCTTCATGTGCTTTTGTTGGATGATCTTTTCTCGTAACCACTCAAAAAAATAAAGTTAAAGATTGGTGTTTGCTTTGACTGTTGATGAAAGTGAATAGTTAATTTCCTTGACCAGTTGTACATATATGTTTGCTATATAATTTGATACTTTTTCATCGTAGTTAATGGAATTATGTACTATTTTTTTGGTCTTAAAGATGGTTGAGGTGAGTTAGAGTGGGATTTGTTTTAATGATTATGTTTGGTTATTTATTTTTGTCTTGAAAATTAAATCTATTATTTTTAGTTAAGAATATTGATAATGTCCGGTTGTTCAGAAATTAATCTATATTTCATTTGCTTTTGATGAATGATTTTGTGCTGAAATTAATTAAGAAAAATAAAAAATTAATATTTTGTTGGATTGTTGAGGAGGTGAATAATTATTACCATGGACATTAGTTTTCTTCCCCATGTTTTTAATTTTTATTATATATATTGTGTGATGGGTTTGTTGAAAAAAAAAATTGCTTTTTGTTTTTTTGCTTTGCTGGCTCTAGAATGTACTTCCTAGTCAATCATTGTATTTTTATGTCGAGAATGATAATAGCTAGAATGAATTTAATTTGAGAATGGTTGAAGGTTGCTGTGTGTTTACTGTTCTGGTGTTTGTTTGTTCCGTTATTCTGATTTTATTTTTGGTGCTTACTGGCATATTTTATACTGTGCATCTTTGCTGGGAAGCACAGTGTTCTTCGTTGCTGTCTAGAAGTTTTTTTTTCCCTACTGGATAACTTGGTTTAATATTAAAATATACTGTTTTTTCACTATTGTTCCATGTAGTGCACGCAATTTAGCTAGTATATTGCTACACCAAGGAGTACGTACACATACAGTTCAAAAGAAAGAAAAAGGAGCAAGCACAGTGGTTTCGACTCTTGAAGCATTTCCAGCCACCATACAAGGTCTCCTAGGCCCTAGCTACGAGATGCCAAGATGCTCTCATTGGTTTAGGTTTGTCTTATTGAAGATTTGAAGCATTATTATCTTCCTGATCGAGAGATAGTGTATCGAATGAGGCAACTCTTGGATTAGACATTCGCGTGTAAAGGGGCACCAGCACAAAATGTCTTGTAATGAGTTAAGAAGCTGCTTCAAGACATCATCAGTGTTTGCTAATCTGATGAGTGATAGCCCGGTAACCATTTACATCATAGTTTTGAAATTAAGTCCGGTACGGTAAAGTAAACTGAAACTCAATTAATCCGAGAGTACTCTTCGGTTGGATTAAAAAAAATAATAATAATATGACTCGATTGATCAGCGAGATGACCTAATAACATAGCAAAATCCATTTGCGATTTATTAATTTTTTTTATTAAAATGATATTATAATAATTTGATCAAAACTCAAAACCCGGTTTTAAATCAAGCTGACAACCAGATCTAAAAACTACGGTCAACATAATACATGCATGCAATTCTCGATGCTCTCTTTGTTGTTACTATGGTATTAAACTCTCCCAGAACCCTAATTATTATTCTGATCATGTTATTTTTTCAAGAGTTTTCTGCTTCTTTTCATCCGTTATAAGATCATCTCCGTTAAATGATAGCGTTTGGTATTTAAGATGTGATGAGCATTTTCTAGGGGTGCTTGAAAAAACAGTAATATTTTTATTATTTCACTCTATTTTAACTCAACAAAATCAAATAATTTAGATATTGTAGATAGGCTAGCATCAGACTCACCATGTCTACATTGAAACGGCTTTGTGCTGACACTTGTTAGCCTAACATATCTGAAATTTTATAAAAATTATACTTGTTTATTTTTCTTCATTCAGTATTTTTTAATAAAAATATATTAATAAAATTTTAGTTCATCAGCATGATGGTTTCATGAAAATTATATACACAAGTACCAAGGTTTTTTTTAACAGTAAAAAGAGTTACATTAATAAAGGTAAAAATCAAGTTACAAGGCAGGTTGTGTCTCGACTAGATATGCTATAAGCAATTCAATTCAAACAAATGGTGGTCTTCGTATTACGATTCCATGATGTCACAAATAAACTAAATTCAGGTAGCATGAGACAATAGGGTTTTTTTTTTTTTCAAAAAAGAACATGATTAGTTAAAAAATATATACAAAATAAAACAATTAAAAATTTATCTTCTAAAATAGCATAATTTTATGAAACGAGCATGCAAGCATGACCTGTACAACTATAAAATTACGGTAATAAGAATTATTTTTCTAATTTTTTATGATTAGTTGCACATAACATATAACTTAATTGTTAAAATCCAAAGTTAACTTATAAAACTATACAATTTTATGATGTATATTTAACATATAAAATAAAACTAAAAATTTAAAAATCAGTAAAATCAAACTTAACTCGTGTAAAATTAGTTTGATTTTATAAATTTACTAAATTTATGATATGAATCAAGTTAGATATATAATTAACCTTAAAATTTTTGTTTACTAGTTTTTCAAAATTGAGTATATCTTTAAAAGCATATATTGGACAAAGCTGAAATTTTACACAAAAATATACTGTGTTAAATGTTTAGGTGAAATGAAGTTTGAGAATATAATATTTTAAAGGGTTAAAATTAGTAGATGAATTTTGTTAAATTTATCTTGTTAAAATTTTACTACAATTAAAGTTGAGCTCGAAACTATACATTTGAAACTTTTTTATCATATATCCTAGGAATTTATCTAGATGAGAGAGAATAAGATTGTTTGAAATTAATACTCAAATCTATGAAGAATATATGAAAATTCAAGATTCAAACTATATGAAAGAATTTCAAGATGAAGACTTTTTTTTATTCTATTTTTTTATTTGTTTATTTTTGAATAATTATTTTTAATTTTAATTTTTTTCTAAAGCATTAAACATTGTTTAAGGGGTTGTTTTTATTGAATTTATGTTAGTTAATTACTAGTTTAAACCCATCAAGCTTGCATCGCAAAAAAGATCCATTAAGACTAATTGTGATGAGAATAATCAAGTTAAATTAAATTATATTAAAATTTGATAAAATATATCAACAACCAAGTTATGACTAAGTTTATATGAATTTTCTATCATTCAATGGTTTCTATATTAAAAAGTTTTATTTCAAGACTTTTTATTTTTTATATTATTAATTTATTGATTCATACTATCTTTTATTTTATTTCAATCGCTCAATCATAACAAAACTTTTTAATATAAAGAAATCACTAAATAGTGATCAAAATAAAAAAAAAAGATAGTATAAATTAATAACATTAAAAAAAATCTCAAAACAAAATTTAATATTATTTAAAGAATTATTTTTTTATTTTTTATTTTGATCACTTATTGATTATAATATTGTTGACTTATTTATCAAATTTTAATACAATTTAATTTTTCAAGTGAAGTTGTTAATACAAAAGAGTAACAAAAATTACTTCTAATTTTATGATCTAAATTTACAATTCAAATTTATATTATATTTTTTATATCATATAAAAAAAATAATGTCTTATTTGATTTGGATGGACAACTTTTTTATTTTATACTATTTAAAAGATTAAGTTGAGAAAAACTCCATGAAACAGTCTCTTCTTATCCACTAATTTAAGAGAATTATATATCACCATCAAGCCCAAAGGCAGGGAAAACTCTAAAATGGATTAAAAAAATCAGGTATGCTACGATACTTGGATAAATCCAAACCCTCCACGAGGCTTTCTGTTGAAGCGTAATGTCAACAAAAGCATGATTACGGGAGGGCTTATGATAAATCCAAACCCTCTTTCAACTATTTTTATGTTTTAATTTTTTTAATTAATATTTTTTATGTTTTTAAATTAATATACTAATATTAAGAATAATTTTTAAAAATAAAAAAATATTATTTTAATATGTTCTTAAATAAAAATATTTTTTT
>SRLM01000076.1:458830-558889 GCA_015708895.1 Populus ilicifolia | reverse complement strand
AATATATATTAAAATAAAAAATATTTTAAAAAATAATTATTATAACTATCCCAAACCAACCCTTATTCTCTTTAAAAATGGAATCCATGTATCTTTGACTAGATGTTTGGCTCCTCTGAATCTTGGTTAGTTATTATAAAATTAATAAGAAATAATTTATTTTTTTAAAATATAGTATAAAAATTTTATTACTTGAAAAAATTAAAATATTGATCGAGATTAATTCAGTTACAGTTAAAAATTTCTTTTAACCCTGACTATACACTGAGGAGTACCTTCCGACGACTGAGTGGCCAGCCTAGGGTATGCTGTGAAGTTTCAAAGGGCTCACCTATAATCGGCAGACATATATCTTTGCCGTAGTTTGGAATGTTGTTTTTAAAAAAATTAATTTTTTTTAAAAATAATATTTTTATATATTTTAAATTTTTTTGATGTGTTTATTTTATAAATAAAATAAAAATATTTTAATATATTTATAAATAAAAAATACTTTAAAAAATAACTATAACTATACTTTTTAGTTGCAAGAGCTCATCATGTGCAGTCTCATTTTAGAGTATTTTTTGAAAATGTATAGAAATTATTATTTTTAAAATTTTAATTTTTTTATTTAGATTTAATTTTTTATTATATAGTTTTAGATTATTTTAATATACTGATTTTAAAAATATAAAAAAATATTATTTTAATATATTTATAAATAAAAATTATTTTTAACAACTACCACATCTCTAAAACAGACTCTCTATGAGTTAAACTTTCAATAAATTTAGTTAAAACCTTAATAATCGTTGAGTTGAAGAATGATTGATTGCGATACTGTATATAGCGAAGATATCAGGTTTTTCGGTATTCAAAGATTCTACAAAATAAAACACAGTAAACTATATATAAAAAAACTCCAAATTTAAATGTTTTTGAATAATATAATAATAGAGGCCAAAAGCCTAAAAACAAAATAAATAGTGACTCTACTTAAAGGGTAAACTAGAAAATAAAATAGACTAGGAATTCAAAATTAATAATATAAATACAAAAAATAAGGAAAAAAAACGAGAAATTCTTAATTCCTACACAGAAGCAATCAAAGATTATTCTGCATATTCAAAACATAAAAAAAGTACATAAATGGATTTTTAGTGTGGATTTTAAGCTTGAAAACAGTTTTTAATGGCAGCAGGCGATAACACATGATGTAAGCCTCAGAATTAGCTTTCTAAATTGATAAGGTCCTGTACATGGTTATCTTTTGAATTGACTTCTTCACAGTTGCGTTCTTATGCTCGAAGATGATACTAAAGATAACACCATGAATTTAAAATTACAGTCATAAAATTAAAGGAACTATATTGTTTTTAGATTCCTTTAGATTAAGATTTAATGATAAATAATATAAACAAGTGCTTTATACTTAGAAAAAAAAGATAAAAAAAATAAAATCATATAATAGTGAATAATAATGTACTTCTATCATTAAAACCGAAAAAATCAGTTAAAAAAGTTTTGAAAATAGTGTTCTATTAAACAATTTAAAAGAATACATTTAATAATAAATATACCATGGTGCATATGCTTAAATTTAAATTAAAAAAAAATACTTCGCATACTTAAAAATTACTAAAGTAATAATTACTCTTTTAATAATTCATTTTTAATCAGAATCTCACCCTAAATACAATCTTAGAATAAAATTGTACAAAATCAATTTCATATTTATTTAGTTAGTTTACTTGTCAAAATAAAATAAAAAATATCATAATATAGTTTTTCATTAAATGTTCGCTTAATTAAATATTAATTCTTAACAATCGTTTATACATGCATTCACTACTCTCCACGTAATGGGAGCATTTTTCTTGATTAATAGCTATTTTTAGTTAATATATCACTTACGTTCATCAACCATCTCAACTAATAACAATGTTAAACACTACAATAAAAAATAAATACTAATATTTTCATCAATCAATTTTAACATCATTCTTTATGTTTAAGGTGAGCTGATGTGACCCAAGTTTACAAATATCATTGATTCCCAGTTTAAAACAGTCTTCTTATATCACAAATCTTTACTCAATTATTCTTTACATGTTTTTTCGACTTTCTCTGATGTCATAAGACTTAATTTTTTCTTGTATTATATTTACTTTCATTTTTTTTATATTATCTCTCATGTCATTATTAACTTAAGCATTAAAAAGTTTTTTGTTCTATAAGAAATTTATTTTTTTAAGAATGCTCAAGTTTAAACTTGAAGCTTAACTCACATGCTTGGCTAACAAACCATGAAAAACCTAATTTTTGTGTGAATTTCTTATTCACTTTATTATTGATGTCTTTTATAAGAAACAAAATAAAAAAAATTATTTTTTTTCGTTACTCTTTCCATGAATGAATAAACTCCAAGTTAAAGAAGAATAACTAATCTCTCGTGCATAAAAATAAAATAAAATCTAGGTGCTAGACAAGCTCTACAACTTTTAGAGTTTATGAGCAAGAACACAACCCCTACTAAGGAGGAGAATCCTTACTTTGTTATAATTAATTGTTTTCGATTCTCTAAAGATTGTGTCTTTGTAAAACCTAGCTTGGATAACTATAAAGGACTTACACACACTCAATAATATATATAAATTATAAAAAGTATCATAGAACTCATTATATATAACATTGATGTTATGTGCATAAAAAATTCAACAATATTTTATGTATTTACATGAACATGGTACCATAATCTAAAACATGATTGTATTCTCTACCATTATAATCTTAACTTTAAACTTATGATTGACTTTAGCTCAAGAATTTCAACTAGAAAAATTATAGCAGAGCTTTTTACAATCATACAGTAGAGGATGAGAGTATTAAAACTTATTTTCAAAGGTACAACAAAAAGGTGTTCAACATGAAAAACTCATCAAGCCTATTTCCATATAAATCTTGATTAATGAAGTCTACAACTATTTCTTACGAGAAATGTTATAAACTCTCATTGAGTGAAATCTTTAAAGCATCAAACAAGCAATGAAGAATTATATCAGGGTAAAAGAAATTGATGTAACAAATACGGACACCCTCGTTTTTACTTATAAGTAAAGTCTTCATGAGGCCATTAGTCTTTTATAAGAGCATCCAAAAAAAAAGCCAAAGAGCACATCTATGATGACCTAAAAATCTATAAGTTTGTGACTACATCTTTAACCATCACATAGATTGTTAGTTATTATCAAAATGAAAGAACTTATACAATGTTCATCCCTTATGAAAAGTGGCACGAACATAAGAAGCCCTAACAATTTCTGTCTTTTTTATCATGACTATGAGCATGACATTAAGGAATGCCACATCTTGAAAAGAGATATCGAAATATTGATTGCAAAATGGTATCTTTAATAGTTTGTGAGAGAAAAAAAAATTAAATCAAGAAATATAAGAAATCTGCATACTTGATAGGCTATCCGGGATCAAATTATCCACAAATTATCTCATGAATTGTGTTTCTATCTTTTGAATTTTTAATAAGAAAATAGTAATTTTTCTTTGCATCTCCATATCTCTAAGAGGATACATGAATATGAATATTAATTATAATAGGGTATCTCTACCAGTTCATGATAAAAGAAACAAAACCAAAGCAAGAAATGAAATAAATCAGCACAATTATTCAGTTATTCAAGATCAAATAATTCCTATATTAACCCATGTATTATATCTCCATCTTTTAAGTGTTTTTTTTTAAATAGTTTTTCTCTACATCCTTATCCTAAAAATATCATTATAAAACATTTTCATATCTTCAAATATGTCGATGAATAATTTACATGTCTCCAGATGTATTTCTATGAAAAATCTATATGGTCTACATAAACGATTGTTATTAGTTCCATAACCATTTATCTTCGTGTCTTTTTAGGTTTTCATGACAAGGTATTTTCAAAAAGATCAGGGATTGTTTTAGAAAAATACTATTGACAAAATTTATTTAAAAAATTCTCATAGAAATATTAACATGTAGACATATCCACAAAATCACGATTATTCATTTTTGTGTAGAAATTTTCATGCAAATATATATGTAATATTTGTACAGAATAAGTAAATATTCTTCCATTTTTTCTCTGCTAGTTAAGTCTTTCAGGGTGTACGCAAATGAAATAAACAATAATTTTATTTTAAAAAAATGTTTTTTAATTAGCGAGAATTGGAATCACTATTTCCCTATAAATAGGGAACATACATACCCTTGTATATGCACATGAAATTCGAGTCCTCTGAACACGCATGGCGGAGAGCTCAACCCCGTTTCAAGAATCTGACCATAAGGCCACATCAAAACTAAAGCTTTTCGGTTTTCGATTGACTGAGCAAGATGAAATCCTATCAAAAACAGAAAATAGTTTAGGAAACAGGAAATTCGAGTGCCATTTTTGCCACCGAGCTTTTGCCAACTCACAAGCACTAGGAGGCCATCAAAATGCTCACAAAAGAGAGCGCCAAAGAGCAAGACGTACCCAATACCTTTGTGACCGACGCCTCATGGCAGCTGCACAAGTTCTTTGCTCACATGCTGTCAAATCACCAGCCTTCATTTATCCAAGGGGATTGATCACTAGCAATAGTACGGTTGCTGCTGCTGAATTTAGGCCCCAAATAGCAAGTGATTACCCATCTCAGCCCTTGTTGTTTCCTTCATCTCCTCCTGATCATCACTCACCTTCTCAAATTTATATCGCACAACCATTACATGATGCAGATACGATGCCATCTTTTATTAAAGTTCCTGGTAAATTATGTTCCAATGATGACGATGTAGGGGTTGATCTCTGTCTCAAACTCACTCCCTCCGGTTAGATGATCAGATCGAGTGCCAGTATGTGCATGTTGTGAAATTTTGTCTTTCAATGGAAATATTTTTAATGTTTGAGTTTAAACTTGGAAAATTTCTTGATGCGAAAGCTCTGTATATGCATGTGCCATTTTGCTTCATTTTAGTTGCTCCTGATCAAGCATCTCATGTGTCATTTTGGCCTAGCTGCCATCGTAACAAATCAACAAGGAAGGTAGTTAGTTTATGTTTGCTGCTGATCCTATGAGCAAGCAAAAATAGTAACTCAATGCTGCTGTCAAAGAACAACGTCTTGATATAGATTTGAACGATTACATTCAGAAGGTATACAGAAATTGCTTTGATGAACTTGATCTGTTTCTAATATCGTTATCGGTTTGAACACCGAAATTATTCAAATCGAAGAAGAGGATTTCTATTTTTCCCCTATTGTTTTTTCAAAACATCCTTGAAAAAACTATGATATTACCCACCAGAATTATTTCAATTTTCTAAAGATATATATGTTGTAGAAAGAAATGGAGTTTGGAATGTCAAATCTCTCCTCGACGACATCGTTTTTAATCAACAAGGACAAATATAGAACAAGCGCTTCGATGTCCAAGACTAAACCATCCATTGTTGATGTTTTTTTATGCAGCTCTGAAAGTGAACTCCTCTGTACAGAGAGAGAGAGAGAGAGAGCAGTTGTACGTGTGATTTTTTTATTTATTAAATCTTTTCCTTAAAATGGCTAGGGGGCTTAGCCCGTGTACACAGACAGGCCTGGCGCAGCGCTAAGGCCCCACTTCTTTTTTATTCGTTAATATATTTTTTAGCAATCTTTTATATTGAATTTTCATCAGTTTGCTGATAAATATTTTTTTAAATAACACTACACATCCTTGAGTACACGTGAAATATTTCATAAATAAATGTAAAATTAATAATTATTAATTTATAGATCTGATGTTGATGGTTAAAAAATTGTAAAAATAAAAATATTAAAACTTAAAAGAGAAAAAAAAGAAGAAGCTTTTATAAGTTAGTTTTAGTGCTCAGTGGCCTAACACTAGAAGCTGCAAGGCTGCTTTGCCTGATCTATTGCACACATGTAATTTAAAATTTATTTAGTGTTCATGTACATGTTCCGAATAAAAAAAATTATACAATAGAGATTCAGTGATAATATATAGATTTAGTAGTTAATAATGTACACCGTCAATAATTACTAGACTATGAAATTTCTTATTTTATATGTAAATTTAATTACAAATTGAAAAGAAATTAGAGTTTTTATGATTGGATTGATGATTTTGACTGGTCTAAATAAAACAAGTTAGGTTCCATGAACAACAGGAAACTCTGTAATAGTTGAATTAGGGTTAGGAAGTGCGTATGTAGTTTGATTTTCAATGGTTGCTCACTTGCTCTTACGGTTTTTGCTGGCTTTCATCGGCGTATTTATACACTTAGAACTTGAAATTGTTTTCATGTATTATTGGTGAAAAGATCAGTTTGACTAGTCATCATAGCTCTTGATTGATGTACAATGCTATGGGTGCTGTGTCGTGTATACTTTTAATAAAAAATATTGGTAATGATATCTTATTTTTGTAGAATAATTACATGATCTGCGTAAAAAATATATATATATATAAAAAAAACCGTGTGCATTCCTAAAAAAATTTATGAAACATTTGAAAGTATAAAAGAGTGATAGTAAAAGCTTTTTTACAGTATAATTATGATTATTTTTTAAATAATTTTTTTATTAAAATACATGTTAATAATTTTTTTATTTTTAAAAACTTATTTTTGAGTTCAGGATATTAAAATGATTTTAAAATACTAAAAATATATTAGTATAAAATTAATAAAAAATAAAAAAATATATTTTTTAAAATGCTTTTAAAATACAAAAATAAACATGCCAATATGTTATTTGTGAGTGTAGTTATAATTGATTTTAAAAAAATTATATTAAAATAACTTTTTTATTTTTAGAAGTATATCAAAATAATTCAAAAAATATAAAAATATTAATTTTTTATAAAAAAATATTTAATTTTTTTTGGATCGCATTTTGCATTCCCAGATACCAATCTAGGTTAACCCAAATTGCAGGAAAATGTTTTTTTTTTCAAAAAATTTCACTTTTTTTGTTATTTGTATCATCACGGACAATAATATCCCACCCAACTCTAGCTATAAAAGAACGGAACAACGTGGATAAATGGTCACACATGAACAAAGAATTACAGGCTTGCATACTCACAGGCTCTTCACCTAAAGAAGTTCCGTCTCAAAACAAACACAATGGCCCTATGGCGAAGAACGCATGGGCTACTGCGCAGCCTTCAGCAAAATTGCTAGTTCTTTGTATTTGTAGACGACTCCAAAATCGGCCCTTTCTATCTAAATCGAGAAAGAAATCTCTAATTCCTACTCGAAATAGAATCCTTGAAATATAAGGTTTAATATGATGTTGTGAGACTCGTGATAATAGCACCATTCAAATCATGCCAAGCCACTCAAAACCCAACAGTATAAATTGATAAATCAAAATCTACCTTACATCACATGAAAAAAAAATGGAGCTTAGAATGATTTTTGGTTTTTGATTTTTGAATGATTTTTTTATTTTTAGAACATAAATAAGTTTATCACATTGTCTAAGATGTTTTTTTTTATGTATTCTAAGTTAAAAATAGATTTTGGGGTTAAAAATATTTGTCCTTGGATTTTTCAGTTACCACAATCATTGAAATTTGGGTAATATCAAACAACGTGTTTTTTAGCTTAATATTTTTTAAAAACAATTATGACAGGTGGCATATCATCTACCTTATCTTAAAAAAAACCCAACAAAAATAAGAAGAAGTTCATGCACGAGGCCTCTTAATAAAAGGGTCAGACCCAATAATGCTTGATATTTAAAAAAAATAAAAAATTTTAATTAATATTTTTGTAAAATATATTTTTTTAAGATTATCTCTTTTATTTTGTTTACTTGGTCTATTTTTAAAGTGGCTACTTCTTAGTTATTTTACATATATTTAATTTTATAAGAGATTATTCTAATTTACCTATAATTTTTTATATATTTTTGACAAATAAAATTTATTTTTCAAAATAAAATATTTTTTTGAATAATATTTTTGATATGTTTGACCTTTTATAATATTTTTTATTCAATTAATTTCATGTATATCTATTTTTATTATCAATTGATTAAATAAAAAATTAATCCTAGTGAATAAAGTCATTAAACAAAGTTGGATCAAAGGCTTGAATTGCAATATCAAATATTTTGGTTTGTATTTACCTCTCAATAATTTATTTGCTAATGACTTTTTTTTATCTATTAATACATATAATTTTTAATTTATTTGTTTAAAAATATATATAAGTTTTTTTTTTACTTAGGGTGTCCCGTGCAAATAAAAATTATGTAAAAAAGCTTATATATATAATTTTTTTATATAAAAAAAATTTGATTAGAAATGAGATGCAAGTCAAGTAGCTAATATATTATCGTATTAACCATTTAGGTGGTGGCCAAGTGGTAAGAACTTGGGATTAAGTGGTTTGTTCTCTCTGTGATCTCAGGTTCGAGTCTTTGGTTGCTCATATGATGGCCACTGAAGGCTTACATGATCGTTAACTTCAGGGTTCGTGGGATTAGTCGTGGTGCGCGAAAGCTGGACCGGACACCCACGTTAATTAAAATATAGATATATATATATATATATATTATCGTATTTTAAAGGAGAAGTTGAGGTGGACCACGCAAAATTTTCAACCTTGGGCCTACCGGCACCTAAATCCTTCCATGCAACCTGCCTATTAAATGCATGTTTGATATTGTACTTTATGATGTTATTTAAAAAGAAATTACTTTAAAATATATTCAAATAGTATTTTAAAGATTTTTTTTTATCTTTCACATCAAAACAATAAAAAAAATACAAGGAAAAATTAATTTGATATTTTTTTGACGTAAAATGTATTTTTAAAAGGCATAAAAAAAGGTTAAAAATGTAATGACAAACAGCCTCTAGGATTCTTCCAATAACATATGTTGCTCCATGGTGATTAATTATTATTATTATAGTTATTTAAAAGCTCAGATTGTTGCAAGGAAAACCGCTTTCCCGTAGAATCTGGATGCCTTGTGGCCAGTTGGTCTTCATGGCAGACAATTTCTCTCTCGGACTGAAGTTAATAACTAATAATTTAATTACGCTAGAATATAATATGCATCAGAATCAGAGGAAGGAGTAGGAGGAAGACAGGAGGTTTGGTGGCTTCACCTTTCCTGCAATCAAAGATCGGCAGTTCCGAGGTAGTCCACTGCCCGAAAACGTAACCTTACAGCTCAACAGTGATTAAAGAATCGAAAAATTAAAGGAAAGCGTACTTATGATTTGATCTCTCTATCGTATTATTCTCCTCCCTTTCTTTCTCCTTTATGTACGAGTAAGAAAGTTGGGAATATTTCAACCCCAAAAGGCTGTAGAATGGGCAAAAAAACCTCAATAAAATAGAGGTGTTCTGTTCTCCCTGCTCCATCTGCTTTAGAATCAGAGTCTATTCTATTCAGTCACTCCAGTTATTTACCACTTTCATCTTACATCTTCAGTTTCCTTGCCCCAAGTATAAACAAAAACCCTAGCTGTCGTCCATCGCTCTTCTCTTCTGTGCAATCAAAGCTCTCCAATTAGTGAAAATGGACGGGTACGGGTACGGGTCGGGTCAAAGGGGTGACAGAAGGCTGGAGATTGTGAGCGGGAAGGGTTTTGGGTTCGGCAATAGCAACCAGATCTTCGCGACTCGGCCACACTCACCCAATGTGGCATCGATTCCGCCTCGGCGGAGTCTGAGCAGTTCGTCAAAGCCCTGGGGGGGGTTGACTGATCCTGAAATGAAAAGAAAGAAACGGATTGCCAAGTACAAGGTTTACACGGTGGAAGGTAAAGTCAAGGCTTCTTTGAGGAGAGGTATCTGCTGGATCAAGAACAAGTGCTCTAAGATCATACATGGATACTAGTTGGAATTACCGGCGGCTCTGATTCTTACACGTCGGATGCACTGTCATATCTTGTGGTTCCTGATGGTGATGTGGCGGGCAGCATTGTTGCTGGGAATTGGTAAGCACTGGCATCGAATTTTTCTAAACCTTAAATGCTGGATCTCTGGGTGTTTTTCTCTGGGTGTTTTTGGTGGGTCAAATATTTACGGGATTCTTTAAGTTGGTATATTTTCATAGATAATAGACTCGATTGCTATTTTCTTCTTCTTCTTCTTCTTCTTCTTCTTCTTTTATGTATGCAATGGCTTAGATTGCTTCTTTTTGTTGATCACAACTGTTCTGCGTTTTCTCATTTGTAATCTCGATCAAAGATTAATACGAAATCTTGCAAAGCTCCTCAACCAGTCCTTCATTAATACACGGGTTCTTTTTGGTCAGCAAAAAGATGAGTGAGAAAAAAAAAATAGTAGTAATTTAATCTTCCTATGATCCAATCTGTTCTTAATCTTCCAGCTCTCTTTAGTTCCAATTATTCAAGTATGGGGTTATATATATATAGAACATGAAGCAAGGGAAAACCAAACATGTAGAAGATCGATAGCATTGCCTTCTCTATTATACGGATACTGCAGTTGGATAGATGAACAAACAATTGTGGAAACAATCGACCAGCAGAGCATCTCCAGAGATGCTAAATGGAGAGCTAAAAATAAAAATAAAAAATATTATTTTGGCTTTTCAAAGTTTGTTTTACATGCTTGGAGTGCTAAATAAAATGTTATTTTAACATTTTGTTTTATAAAAACACTATTTCTATATATCTTAGAAAAATACTAAAATATTATTCATTCCAAAAGTATTTATTTTTTAAGAATTTATTTTTCTTTGATTTTTTTTTAAATCTATATTTTTTTAGTTTTTTTTTTTTGGGATTATCCTGTTTCATTCTATAAAAAACATCCTTGTCCTAAAAATGAAGGCAGAGTGACTTTCCTTTTCTTTTCAACAATATGCTTCTTTTTTGTAATCAAATTCTGCGAATTATTTTTCTTTTTATCAAAACATTTATCAACGCAAATATTCACTTAAGGATTGGTGAGTCTTCTAAAATCATGAGGTCGCCAATCAAAACCAATAATAAGACACCAAGAACCCCCTCGCTCGATCCCCCCCACAACAAGAATCGGGCCAGGAGTGAAAAAATCTAACATTTTTCTCCAGTTCTCTGCAGTCTTGCGGGCCAATAATTAAACAGCCAATGTACCTAACACCCCCCCCATTCCCTGAATCGAGAGTCCACTGTTTATCTAAGAGTCATTATTTTATTTTTTTTCTTTTACGACGACTTTTGATCCGGTGTAAAGGTTCATTTAACGTGTATCTGCAGTTTAATTTAAAATTTTAATTTTTCATATATATATATATATATCAAGAACCAAGTATACAACTTAACCATATCAAAAATTAAAACTTAAAAAATTAAAAAAATATATAAATTAAAATATTTAATCTTAAAAGAGAAAATATTTACTCAATTATGTTTTGTATATTTATTTATTAAAATAATTATTTATTCAAACAAAAAATAACAAAAATAGAGACATAAATAAAATAAAAATCATGCAAGACTATACATGTTAGATATATTATCTGAAAATAAAAAAATTATATTTAAAAATAAAATTTATTTATACAAAATATAAAAACAAATTATAGATGAATCACAAAAAATATTCAAATTTAAATACATAACTAAAAAATAATTATCAAAGAGAATTTTTTAAAAAAATTAAAGAGAAAAGCGATACCAATCTGAATATAAATTAAAAAAAAATTATAAAAACCATTCAAAAAATCATAAAAAAATAGAAAAAAAAAATAAATAAAGACTATACATTATTGGCCTAACTTGCCTTTATAGACCAATAGGACTAAGTTTTTTTATTTATAAATGAGGCGAACAACAAAGGTTTTAGAAAAAACAATCACATGTGTTTAATTTATCTATATTTTAGTTATTGTGATAACTAGAAAATCAGAAATAGAGTTTTTTATATCTAAAAACTTATTTTTCAACTTATTTTAATTTAAAATACATTTAAAAAAACTTAAAAAATCATGATAAACTTATCTATAATTTCAAAAACTCATTTTAAAGAAAAAATTAACTCAAAATAAAAATTTAATTCGAACTCAAATATATTTTTTATAAACTTTAAAGATTAAAAAAAACACTTAATCTAATATGTTACTTATTATTACAAGCTCACTGGCCAGTATGTTGAAATATCTTAATTTAAGAAAACTCTGGACTCCAAAGCATCTGCTGGGTTTTCCTTTGTGTGAATCTTCTGAAAATCTACACTTCCATCTTTCACCACTTCACGAACAAAGTGATACTGAACATCTATGTGTTTTGTTCTTGAATGAAACGCTGGATTCCTTGCAATATGCAAGGCACTTTGACTATCACAATACAAAAGAATATTCTCTTGCTTGTGCCTGAGCTCCTCCATAAGTTTCTTCATCCATATTGCTTCTTTACAAGCTTGTGTAGCTGCCATGTACTCAGCTTCTGTTGTGGATAACGCTACAACAGTTTGTAGTTTAGAAATCCAGCTCACAGCTCCTCCTGCAATTATGAACACATAGCCTGTAGTAGACTTCCTTTTCTCAAGGTCACCAGCAAAATCAGAATCAACATATCCTCTGATAGTAAATTCTGATCCTCCATAACATAATGCAGCATCTGAGGTACCCTTGATATATCTCAAGATCCTCTTAATAGTATTCCAATGCTCTCTACCAGGATTTGCCATGTATCGACTAACTGCTCCCACTGCTTGTGCAATGTCTGGTCTTGTACATATCATGGCAAACATTAAACTTCCCACTGCTGATGCATACGGTACTCGAGACATCTCCATCCTCTCTGCTTCATTGCTAGGAGACATACTTGAGGATAATTTGAAGTTAATAGGAAGTGGGGTGGAAATTGGCTTACAATCTTGCATGTTGAAGCGTCGCAAGATCTTCTTTAAATAATTCTTTTGAGAAAGCCAAATCTTCCTCTTACTTCTGTCTCGGTAAATTTGCATCCCTAGAATCTTGTTTGCTGGTCCCAAGTCCTTCATATCAAACTCCCTAGCCAACTGTGCCTTCAATTCTTGGACTCGATCTTTGTTGGGGCCTATCACCAACATATCATCCACGTACAACAACAAAATGATGAAATCTTCTTCAAACCTCTTGTAATACGTACAATGGTCTGAACTAAGTCTGTTGTACCCAAGGCTAATTATGAAGGAATCAAATCTCTTGTACCAACACCTTGGCGCCTGCTTGAGACCGTATAGAGATTTGTTCAACCTACAAACCAAGTTCTCCTTGCCTGTTTCAGCAAAACCCTCTGGTTGGAGCATATAAATTTCTTCTTCAAGTTCTCCATGAAGAAATGCAGTTTTCACATCTAACTGCTCCAAGTGAAGATCAAATATAGCACACATTGCCAAGACTACTCTAATTGTCGTAAGTCGTACCACCGGAGAAAATATCTCATTGAAGTCTATTCCTTCTTTCTGAGCATATCCTTTCACCACCAATCTTGCACGATACCGCTCCACTTGATCATTGCCATCACGTTTTATCTTGTAAACCCATTTGTTGCCAATGGTCTTTCTTCCTTGTGGTAGCGGAACAAGATCCCAAGTATTATTCTTGTGCAGAGCTTCAATCTCCTCTTGCATTGCTGTCATCCACATAGATACATCTGTGCTTTTGATAGCCTCATGGAAAGTTGATGGCTCTCCATCCTCTGTTAGAAGACAGTATGCAATGTTACTTTCAGTAACATATTCTGAGTGCCAAGCCGGTGGTCTTCTTTCACGAGTCGATCGCCGAACTTTAGGAGTTTCAGACTCTATTTGTTCTTGCTCTTCATGCTCTGGTACAACTTAAGAAGAAATATGATTCTGAGTATTTTTCACATGGACTGTTGTAGTCTCCCTTAGAATGCTATTATGTTCTTCCATTTGCATTTTACCTTCTGCAAATATGACATCTCTGCTGATAACTACCTTGTGGGCAGTGGGATCCCACAAGCGATACCCCTTCACTCCATCAACATATCCCAAGAATACACATTTTCTGGATTTTGAATCCAGCTTGCTAACTTCTTGTGTATTGTACATCATGTACACAGGACTTCCAAATATATGCAATCGAGAATAATCAGCTGGTTTTCCAGTCCACATCTCCATCGGTGTCTTCAACTCAATTGCAGTTGATGGAGATCGATTTATCACATAACAGGCGGTATTGACTGCTTCTGCCCAAAATGACTTTCCTAGACCTGCAGCCTTCAACATTTAATCTAATATGTTACTTATTATTACAAGCTCACTAGCCAGTATGTTGAAATATCTTAATTTAAGAAAACTCTGGACTCCAGCATGCATTTTCAGCTCCATCATCTGAAATTGCAGGCGTAAACCTTCTTATGCATAAGATTTTTTTTCAGAATTAAATTCTGATGTGTCACACCGAAAAGAATAAGAATAAGAAGAAGAAGAAGAAAAGGAAACATTGAACATTATACGTGCAAGACAAAATTATGTTCTTGCACAATGTTGCTTCACAACAATATTATGTTTATTCATTAAGGAAAAATCTGGATTCATGCCTATACTTCAAGCAAAATTACATCAGTTAAATATCCTCCCTTCTTCTTAATAATATACGTATACGTACCCAAATTACAGAATAACGGGAAAAAAAAAACAAATAAATATCCTCTCTTCTTCTTCTTCTTCATATTATTATTATTATTATATCCCAGATCTTCATCACCCAGCTCATCATGAAATAGCTAATTTCCTCAATATTGTTTCTCTTCATGGATTGAAAAAAACACGATAGAAAGATTTATTAAACCTGATAAATTTTTTCAAATGTTAACCAACCCAACGCTATTCTTGTTTTTGGCCCTTTGCCTTAGATGAAACATGCATATATGTAAACAAACAGACCTAGATTCAACTTTAATGACCTCTGACATCTCTTCAACTCTTATGTTGAAGCTTCATTTGGCCATAAAATTTAGCAATGAACTCCTCAGCCTTCATGTCTATCTTTTCGTCCCCGAATTTATCATCATAATAACTATCCTCGTCATCTTCATCGCTCTGATCATCAAGCTCTCGAAGATTTTGGGCCGATGCGTATTGGCTAGTTTGACCAGACGATGATCCCGTGCTTTTTGGGGCCGGTGACCAAGGTGGGGTAAAAAGCTCAAGTTGTTCAACTTCCTCGGATGCCGCGGAAGGTGCATAAACCTTTGATTGTTCAACAACCTCCTTGGATGTTAAAGGTGCCATCGTTACCCTGTCCCCAGTGCTACGTTGGGCTGATTGGTTGCTGTTAATGTGCAAAGGGCGCATGGAAGACAAGAGTTTCTTCCACTTTGAGACAGTATCGGTGTGGGCAGTTTTTGATTTTTCAGATTTTAGAGAGAGCATATAATTTGCCACCCTAAGGATGTGCATTGGACTTCGCTTTTTCTTCGTCGGCTTTGGGTCGACGCCATCTCGATGGCCTCCGTTGTCGGTAACAGTACTGAAAATATCAATGACAGCACCTGATCGATGTTCCATTAATTAATCGGAGGAAAGGGAAAGGAACAGCCTGACCTGCCTTAATCAAGGGCTCTTCCCTGCAAAGAGCAGGGGGGAGAACAAATGACCCTTGAGAAAGGAGAAACAAATATAGAAGGTACACATTTATATGTGGAGTAAGTACCATGGAGAGCTCATCTATATATATAACCAAGAATGTAGGGAGGTTAAACGCGTAATGTTCGTAATGCTTGTTTGAATTGTATAATTAATATGAAAAAAGAAAAAAGATTTGATGGTTTGTATACATATTAACTTGATTTTGAAATTAATTAGTTTGCGAAAACAAATATCAATTTCCCTATTTTCTACGATCATCTCTTGTATTTACCAATGACATGCATGCATATTGGATCGTTCATATGCTCAAAAAATCTTATTGTAGTAGAATATTATATATGTGATTACTGTAATATTCCTTGAGACACTTCGCGATTGAAGGGCAAGAGGAACGTTTCTACCTCCTTATCTTAACCAAGTCTCTTTTACGACGAATGGATTTAGCTCCACTACGTTTCGAGGAAAGCTAGTCCACATACTTTCCATTAATGGAGGATTGTTGCTATCGACTGATCTTAGATTTGTTTATTTTTAAGTTTTAAGATTATTTCTTTTAACTCAAATTTATTTTTTAAAAAAAATATTATTTTTATTTTTTTCAGATTATTTTGATCCGCTAATATTAAAAATAAATTTTTAAAAATAAAAAATATATTATTTTAATATATTTTTAATTAAAAAATAACCATAACCACCACCAAACTTCTAAACACCCCCATTAATCAATTTAAATAAATCATATTCAGCTTTTTTTGACCAGATATGTGCGGTGAGGGAAACGGAATATTATTATGATACATGGTAGAAATTCTTACCACTAACCAGCTTGCCAGTGATGGACTACTATTTTATAATTGAAATTTGAAATCAAGGTAACGTTTTTAGCATTATTATTTTTTTATTATTCTCTTGACTGGTTAGTGTGTGAGGTGGTAGAAATAATATTTTTTTTAAAAATTGTTTTTAATATAACACATCAAAACAATTTAAAATTATAAAAATATTTTAATTGAAAATAAAACTAAAAAAAAAATTTAAAAATAGTTTTTGAATACAAAAACAAAACAAACACAGTTTCTACTTGGAATGAACACGGAAATAACGCTTCATCAGTGACTCTTTATTTTTTGTTTTAATATATGAAACACGCTCAGTGACTCAGTCAACTTGTTTGAGCAGAGAGATGCGAAGAAGATTCAAATGAGTTGGCAGGCAGAATGGTCATAAGATCTAAACTTGGAAGGTTTTTCGTTTCTTTACGTGTGATGCGACGTGCAGGCAGTATTTTAGGCAAAAATAAAATAAAAATGGGAGGATTCTATTTGTAGAAAACAAACAAATCCAGCGGGCTCCCATACGTTTGCCACCGGATGTTTCTCTCCTTGGTTGAACTGGTCTTCCCCATCTCTGATACCCCACAAGCAAGGCCATTTGCCTTTCATGTAGTCAAATCAACAAACACAGATTTATTATCTTTTATGTGAATTGGTGGCCCTAAAACATGGTTCCTAAATTCATACTTGGACCTACGTACATAAATGTCGTGAGAACACCATCAGTTTATATATATACATATATATATATATATATATCATATGCAGGACATGAATATAATTACTGACCATGTTCCGTACTAAACAGCTACCTTGCATCATAAAATTAGAAGGAGATTACTTGATATACATAACTGGAATAAAGTGATCTACGTGAAGCAACGATTTGTGCCTCGTTTGGTATATTGAATGTCATCTTGCACGCGAATCATCATTTTTACTTATAGTTTAAACTAAGGCTACCTTGGACGTGTGCAGGAACAAATACGAGATAACATAAAAATTTGATTTTTTATTATTATTAATATAAATATTTAAACTAGTTTGTATATATCGATTAATTTTGTAAATTCTAAAATTAATAATTATATAAATCTTTAATGATTTTCAAGTTTATATAATTTGAATTAGTAATCTCTTCAAAGTAAAATTAAAATCTAACTACTTTAGTTGCACTCCTTCAAATTAAAATTAAAAATTAGTTTTTTATTACACCAAGTAGAGGTTATTTGATTTTGATAATCAAACTCATAAAATCAAAACCAAACAAAAAATTTTATTCAATTTTCATGTTTAAAATCCAATTAAAAATGAGTTTTTTTAATATGAAAAATAATGTTATTATTCTTAGGTCTTTGAATACCATTTTTTCATTTAGTTTAGATATTCTATATTCATTTGATATGTTAAAAGAACCATTTTTAGATTCTTTTTTCCATCAATTTATTTTGAAACAAAGTAATAAATATCATCTCAAAGTCCCAATTAATTGCAAAATGGTATTAAAAATCCAAGTCGAGTAATGTAACCTATATATCACAGATATATAATTTACTTAGCAATCTATATATATAAAAGCAATGAAAAATAAATAAAGGCTTGAACTGATCATAGAGTAGTATATAGTTTTATGATTCCTTAATGTTAGATTATATATAAGCACGCATAGATGTATCCACACACAAACACACACACTAATATTATTAAAATTATTGTATTATATATATAAAATAATTTATCAAAATAATAAGTTCTCGGTTAGAACCAAACACAGAAATCTAAAAACTGAACTACAACTAAATAACCAAATGAAATTTGGTTCATTTTTTCAAGATAAAAATTTGAAAAAAACTAGAGGAAAAAAAAGAGGAAAATCTTCAATTCAATTTGGTTTTTCCGTTTAAACCACGTAGTGCTCGGCAGATAACCAATGCCAATCAAAAGGCTTGATTTCTGGAGTGGCACCAGTTGGCAGTCGTTACATTCATCAGCAATTATTTTGAAGGAGCTGCTTTTACAGTAAAAAAACCTTCATCTTCCATGAGCCCTGGTTTACCTTATCTGTACATGTTTTGATCATTTCCGTATTGTTTAATTCTCACCGAAAAAACAAAAGAAAGAAACAGGGAAAGCTATTCATAAACGTTGCCTGCCCTCTGCTTCTCTTAGCTAGTATGTTATATGATTGATTGATTGATTATACGGTGTGATTTCCATCTGAAGGTATGGGTTCGATCGCTTGTTAATGTGCAAGAAATAGTTGTATACGTGCATGCGAAGTCCCTTTCTAGGATTTAATTAGCACACAAGCAAGGGACCGTTTAATAAAAGATGCAGCACAGCACGTTGAAGAGATGGCAGTACTGGCAACACCTTTCATGGTTGGTTTCACTTACTAATATTGGAAGTTGATGATCGGGTCACCACGCCACTCGACGTGCGTTGTGTGGCAGTATTTGGTACAGCTAGCTAGCTAGCCTCATAATCATCGGTCCATAATCATGTAGTCATTAATTAGAGCAAGCCATAACCAATTTGCGTGAGGTTTGAATTGCTAAGACACCAATTAAAACGTCTTGGTAACCATCATCAAAATTATGATACCATATAAAAAAAATATCTCATTCAAAAACGCAATAATTTAAAGTATATATTCACGTGAATGTTTCATCGTCCTAGTTTCGATAATGAGCTGATTTAAATCTCTCTGGTTGGATTTGAAACTTTCATCATTACTCGTACATGTATTTCTAAAAATTATTTTTAAGAAATATTATGATGAATTTTCATGTAAACTAAGATGTCAAAATTGTACATACCGAAAATATTAAATGATGGGTTAAGGGTTTTAGCAAGCCTGTTAGAGTGTACTTCGTTTTAATTAATTAACTCTGTATTCAAAAGTCTTAATATATACCGATGTCAGGTCTTTGCATAATTTTGTCTAGGAATAGAAGAGAGCTAGCTGCCAGCTGGGTTGCTTCACTTATGATACTAATTAAGCTGTTTACTTGCGCTTGTTTGATGTTCGTTCTCTTCGCATAGAGAAAAGCTGGAAACTGGAAGCTTGATTTCTCGGACTTCCGTCTCAACATGCCTAGCTAGTTGTCTGCTTCTTTTGCTGCATGAACTCTCACAAGCTGTAGTATTGTGGGAATTGCGTGCGCATCGATAAAACAGGTGTCACTCTTATTTTGCAAATTACAAGTTAATCTCCTTTTGTTTTTAGGTTGAGGGTTAGTTTTTGTAGGGTCCATATGACCCGTGAGGAAGGAAACGATGGTCCATCCACCATGTTGCAGCCAGCCAGC
Source organism: Populus ilicifolia (assembly GCA_015708895.1). Taxonomy (NCBI): domain Eukaryota; kingdom Viridiplantae; phylum Streptophyta; class Magnoliopsida; order Malpighiales; family Salicaceae; genus Populus; species Populus ilicifolia. The sequence goes on along the minus strand of SRLM01000076.1, from coordinate 539,150 downwards.
CTGTTCTCTCTATCATTCCAACTGGGTGATTATCGTGAGCCCCTGTGAATATACAGCTTCCATGTGATATATAGCAGTTCAGCTTCAGCTATCAGAAATGTAATAGCTGTTATCAAAGAAGTGCAAATTTCAAACCCAACTTCCCTTGTGGCTCGTTCTTTCATTTCGACCCAAAAATAAAACCCCTTGTGGGGTAGCTAGATTATACTGTTGCCTGATACCTGCTACTCCTATCGTGGAGCCATACGAAACGCAGTTCTAAACTGTAAAACGCGCCCTCAACGACAGCCAACAGGACACCAGCGTTGATGTCTTGTTGCCAGAATCTTAACAGCTAAAGTTTGGGCTTCCGGATAATTAATATGAAAAACAACATTAGAAAATAGTTTAAAGCAACAGTTTGATCAAGGATCCTTCAAAAAATGCACTTCGTGTAGCCCTGGGCCTCGCCCATTAATTAGTATTTAACCAGTATTTATTCCAGATTGCCAGATACTAACCCAGAATAAGTTACAGCTGATCTGTTGTCTAAGTAGCATGAATTATTATCTGGTATTTCAATCAATGAATGAAATAAGACTGTATAAGCTAAATTGGCTCGGATAGTCGCATTCAATGCCCCACACAGAGCAAGAAACTAGCATGAATTTGAGTGGTATCCAAGTCAGTTCATGCACCGTATATTCTCTCCACATGCGTAGTTTCTTAATTTCATTGGCCTGCTCAAATCGTTAACTTGGAAGTCCGGTTGATTACTACAAGATTTGTTTTTAATATAAAAAACTCTCATTATTGCTACGCACTCAATAAGAAACAGTTTTACGCTCACGCTGTGCTGTAAAGAGACCAAAACGTTTTTAGACTAAAAAAAATATACTGAGTATTTTATTTTAATATTGAAATGATGATATTTGAATTGATTAGATTTAAGAATTTTGTTTTTTAAATTATTTTTTACTTAATAATTACATATATAATAACAAAAATAAATATTTATAGAATTAAATATAAATCAAGAATAAATTAATTATTAAAATTTTAAATAAAAACTGCAATTACTTTCAGGTAAAGAAACGAAAATAAATTTAAAATTAAGTAAATGTTGAAAAAAATTAAAAGAGACAGAGAGAGATGAAATATATATATATATATATATGTATGTATCAACTGTTTATATGGGCGTCAAACACTACTAGGGCGTTTAAACCGTAGATTCCATGGTCGATTAATAAATATAAGAAACACATCAGAAGGCGATAGCAAATGATTAGCACAGCTCAAAAAAACGCGGTTCAGCATTAGGGCAGGTCCCATTCCAAAAAACAAATCGACAGCTCCCTCCCACTCTACTCTTCCGAAACAAAAACATTAAGCAAAGCGTTTACTTGTACGAAGTCGTTAACTTTATGCGCGAGATTTCCTTTCTTAATTCACAAGAAAGACAAAAACATCCCAGCCGGAAAATGTGCTGATTCCATGTTACGTGGGGCCCCTTAATATTCAATCATCTTCCGCTTCATCCTTACCATATATTTTTACCAAAATAATTTTTTTAAAAAACAATATAAATTTTAAAGTTTAAATCCCATTATTTTAATTTATTTAGATAAAAATTAAGGATGATATAGTATAGCATGTGTAAATTTTAAATTTAAAAGGTTTTTATTTAAAAAATATATTAAAAATAATATAAATTATATTTTAAAATTTCATTTCCAGCTTAATTTTTAAGATTGATATATTTTTTTAATGTTTTTTTTATTTTTTTATTCTTTTATAGTATTCACAAAAGAAAATCTTTTAGAAAATATGACAAGAAAACTTCATTATAATGTGAGAAAATGAGCTTGCAAACACCCAATTTGCTAAAAACGAAAGAAAATGTAACCATTTTTCGATCAATATTTTAAATTCCAAGTTCCCACAGTTAATAGGGCAGATGAAGGTGGTTGTATGTTAGGATAATGTCAAGGGTTACTTTTGGAATTTACTAAAACTCCAGCTTGAATACCCCGCGTACAACCGTGTTCCCTGCAAGTCCCCACTGCCCACAATTAACATTCACACCAGCTTCATTTGGCTTCCAAAGAAAGGGAAGCAACTCTCTCTCTCTCGCTCGCTTTCAGCACAACACCGCGTATCAAAAATCCACACACACACACATATATAAGCCATCATCACTCCTTTCCCTCGGCAACAAAAGGTATCAAACTGAAACATTTCTTTCTAGTCTTTAAATCTTCACTACCCAAGAAACTTCTCAATTTCTTTTCACACAAAATTCAGCTACCTTTTGCTACTTCCAGTTCCAGTGCTAGCTTCTACTTCTGTTGAAGCTACTGAACTAGTTGCAGGCTATTGTAACAAATCAGGAAAATGCCGAAGAAAAACGTTAATGATGTTGCTCATAGAGCATGGAACATCCTGCGTGCATTGTTGTGGGCAAGAAAAGGTGCTGTTTTCAAGAGACGTTTTATGCTGGATGTACGTGTTGTGCCTAAGTTTCTTAAAAGTATGGGACGCAATTCTCCTCGAGGCCAACTACATTATGGAGAATATGAACTCTCCTTCGACAAGACCCCCGTTTTCCACGTCAAGATGCACCGCCCGTCCTCCATGAGATTCAACATACCTTGCATAACCCCACAGGTTGACTTCGACTACGATTCTGATCATGATGAGGTGATGAGTGAAAATGATATTCATCAAGATGGATCAGTTTATGAATATTATGATGGGACGAGGAGGAGTTTCTTATTAAAAAGCGGAGAGGATGAAGAAGAGTACGAGACCTGTGACTGTGAGGAAAAGATCCCAGCAGAGGAAGAAGGGATTGACATGAGAGCTGAGGAGTTCATAGCTAAGTTCCGTCAGCAAATGAGGCTTCAAAGGCAGATCTCGTATCTACAGTATCATGAGACTCCAAAAAAAGGCACCAGTTGATGATCTCGAGCATTCACTGTCTTCTAAATAATTTGTTCTTTTTTGGCTAGCTTTGATGTTAGCCGCTTTTTGCAGTTTCATGTATTTTTCGTTTTGTAAAAGAGGCTTTGCGGCAGCGTGTAAATACCGGAAACTATCAATGAGTTTGAATAATATTGCAATTTATACTTGTATCATTGTGGGTACCTTCATTTTTCAAAGAAAATAAAATAGATCAAGAGGTTCCTGTGACTCCGAAATTCGAAAGCATCAGGGGAAAATAAATCGTTGAGTGCAGACGGCGCTCAGGGCCGGCAGTCAATTTCTCAAACTCTCCGAATTAGCCTGACATGCACCAATGAGATTCCGATGGTAATCTGTTATCTGAGTTCAACAGGCCAAATTAATCCTTGGAAACCACAAATGCAAGATTTTTAAATTTTCTTTATCAGGTGAAATCAGAACAATTGAAGGTTGAAACTTCTTCTCGTCTCCCTCACCTTTTTGAGGTGGTAGTATCAGGTTCAAAATTGAAAAGCGTCCCCGCTGTAATGTTATCTAACAATTGGAAACTTGGAATCCAGCAAACAAGCTTCCGGAGGATTTGGGTTTAATAATTGACGTAATTATAAGTTCTGAGAATGAGGCAACATTTTAATACTGATAAATATATTGGCCAGTTTCCTGAGCAGCAGAAAAATGGGCATCTACAGCACAAGTTATTCCACCATGCTTCATGATATACTAGCATATATAACTTTGGATTTTCCGAAGAGAATAAAAGGACAAAAACTGTTCACGAAGATTCTGAATAGTGTCAGAATTTGTTTATCAAATATTTTTTTGCTTGAAAATATATATTATATTAATAATTTTTTATTTTTTAAGGATTTATTTTTAACATTAAAAAATCTAATAACACTAAAAATTTTATTTTAAAACATAAAATATCAAGTTGCAATAACCAACAACACTCCCTGCTATCTACATACCCACCACTACTGTCTTGTTCATAATGAATGGAAACTGAACTAATCTTCCATCCTATATCAAATCCCACGCCAAGGAAAAAGAATTAGCCTTGGCCTTTGGGCAACAGAAGGAGAATGAAGGGCTGTGCGAGAAAGATGCATCTTCATATCGATTAGCTAAATCTTCCTGCACAGAAATCAATGTCATATAGCACAGGCCCGGCAAAGGCACGTTACATTATAGGTGATCTTACACTAGCCATGGCCTCATTGGCTGCTCCCAATATCACTGCGTTATCTTACGCTAGATTCATCCCGTTGAGTTTACTGTCGTATCACGGATAGAAACATGCATAGCTTAATAAATTATATTGTTAAAAACATAGCTACCCACCCCAAACTAGCCCCAACACTATCAGCAGTGTGTGTACAAAAGCCAGTGTGTTGGGTTTTTATTCCACTGAAATTATGAAATTTTAAGACCGTAAGAAATATTAAGAAAAAGCATAAGATACAATACCATTAATATGCTATTCTAGTACAGAAAGGAGCAGAAACAGCTGTTTGATGCCACGACTATATTTGCATCTACAAATCATAGGGTTACATGCATGAAACCTCGTGGAGTATTACTTGAATTAATCAAAATAGATCTGGTGCTGCCAACGATATATGCCTATCTGCAACCAGCGGAGGAAGCAAATCCAAAGGCATTAAGGAACTCGTATTTAATAAGCTACGAAGAGATTTTATTTTTTTTCATCCTATTCTAAAAAAAAAAAAAATGGTCTGCCTTGTGAGCATGACTTGGAAGTTTCAAGCCAGATCAAACTCCATTTTGACGGCTCTTGAGATGTGCTTCCAACTTTCCTGTTGCTGCCAATATAAAACCTACATCGCAAACACCATGGTTTAAATGCTAAAACACTATTTGAGACAAAAAAAAAGTTGCAGCAAATTATTTTAATGAACATGAAAATTACAGAAAGCACATTCTGGACATTTTCTATAAACATTCAAGAATATTTGAACCTTAAAGGACACTTTTCCAAATATGTTTTACTAAATAGGTAACATTCTATGGTAGACAGCCGAAAAAGAGTCACGCTGTAACAATAGCTATAACCTGCACAACCATTGATGCATCACTCAAACATTTGGAAATTAGTTACACAATAATAAATGATCTCCAAAATCAAAGCCTTTGCACCTTTACCGTTCTATATGCATACACCAAATATGGATACCCTTTATGCCTACTGGTTATATTCAAAGCCTCTAAATGAGAACATTTTAATTAATAATAAACAAAAGTGTTCTGACAACTGATATATACCTAAAAATAGAGCAGAGGGCCTTCTAGGCCGTGATTTGAACTCTGGGTGAAATTGCACACCTACATAAAAAGGATGCGTTGGAAGCTCTAAAATCTGTAGAACAAGAAAAAACAAATGAGCTTGCAAAATCAGCACATAGTTTAGTTCTCTCTCTTGACCAGAAATAATGGCACATAACAAGCACTCAGACCAAGTAAGCGTGAACACATCAGATATGTATTGGCAATAACAACAGAAACACGGGACTAAAAGAAAGAAACCAAGTGGAAACAAAACAAGACCTCCATCCGTTTTCCTGTTTCATCCTTCCCAACAAACTTTAAGCCGTTTTCCTCTAGAACTTCAATAACCTCTGGGTTTACCTACATCATGCAATGTCAAAATAATCATGACTGTTTTGTACAGTATTTTTACACTTCTGTTATTAACCTTGCAACTTACCTCGTATCTATGTCTGTGTCGTTCCTCTAGATACTGAGTATTACCATACCTGGCAATTACAAATGATTAAAATAGGCATGCAAGTAGACGCAAACATCAAAATACTATTGATGTCTTTTTCCTTCTATCCAGATGGCGGAAGGTTTGGGTAGTTCATACAAACATTCATACAGTCCATCACCTCTAACCAGCTCTAATATAACAATATTACGCTGGAGGGGATATGGACTTGTGCCAACTGGATGGATACAATCCTGCCAACTGAAATTTCATATATGGAGCCAGTATCCATAACACAGGTTATATGCATAATGATGGATATTAACTTTATTCTTCACTAACAGGGTGGCTCCATTTACTAAAGAAACTGAAGACTAATAAACAAATCACATACAGTTTTGCAGTAATACAATCAGGGGTCTGGAATAGCGTCCTTCGTGATCCTAGTCTCATTGTGCTTCCCATATGTGTCCTTGAACCCTGCATTTAGTTTCAGATGGTAATGTAGTACAAACAAATGAAACATATTTATGATAAAACTGTAAATACAAATCAATAAGGTTACAGTAAATGCATACTTCAGGCATGAAAATTATAACAGGATCAGGTGTATTTGTATCAAACTCATTGCTATCTGCCCTTTCCAAACCCAAAACCTAAAACAATTGGCGGTGAAGGGGCATATGGTCATTGGATACATCATATCAAGAAAAATGATAACATAAGAGAGTAAGTTCAAAGTGAAGTCACTTACAGATCTAGCAAACTCAATAACAGCAATCTGCATGCCTAAGCAAATCCCAAGATAAGGAATATTGTTCTCTCTAGCATGCTTGGCAGCCAATATCATTCCTCTCACCCCACGATCTCCAAATCCACCAGGAATTAAGATGCATGATGCATTCTGCAAGTCATGATTTAAAATAAACAAAAAAAGTTCAAAATGGAGATGAATAGAAACCTAACAGTTTTTATCCACGGCACAACCCCCCCCCACCCACCCACCCACCATCACGGTCCTTACTCCCTTTTAAGAATAAATTTGTTGCTCTTTGAATCCACAAATGGTAACAGCACAATCCACAAAATTAAAATCAAATGGCAAGCAATGAGATACATAAATGATAAAAGTCACAAAAATCATTCAACCAAGGACATCAAGTTTGAGGACCAGAATTTGGCCTAAGCTAAAATCAAGCTGTCAAAAGAACTTAAGAAAAATCAAGCTAATGATCTTGTAGCAGTCACACAGATGTCATAGTGAAAATATCAGACAAAAACAGTAGTGAAAAACAAAACAAAAAATGATTACATAAAAATGCTAAGCAACAACAATTATAAAAAATGATATGGTCAAAGAAATTTTTATACGTGAAATGCCAGTGTTCTTGACACAAGGATGATGAAAACCAAAAAGGCTTCAAGGAGTGATAGCTGGCTTTTGATAAAGAAAGACAATAATGGAGAAAGGAAAATAAATAGATAGATATTGTTGTCTTACCTTTAAAGTCTCCCATGCAGCTGCATGTGCTTCTGGTGTCTGTAAGATAAAGAAATGTTTACCAGGGGAAACTTTTTCACCAGGATACAAAATACAACCTGCAAAATGCCATTAGCAAAAAGCAAGGATTCAATACCGATTTTGCACTGTCTTCTTCAAGATCAGAAGCTGCAATCCAATCAATTGATGGCTTCAATGAACATGCGATGCAAGCATGTAGAAGGGCCTGCAAGCAAAACAAAGCGTAACAGTAACTAGTGAGTCATGCCAAGAAACAAACACATAAAATTTCTAACAAATTAACTATCATCAAACATTGAATGTGCTAATGTGTCATTCATTGCCCGCAAAAAGTCATCCATACAATGCAAACCTATTATAAATAAAATAACTTCCAGTGAATGTTCAAATTTGAAGACGTCTTCACTGTGTTAGCACCTATGAAGATGTGTGGTTAGAAAACATTTTATTGTCAGATTAACACAACCTTTAAGCCTTAGAGCGGTCATGCAGAGTTTCAGACTATATGTTACTGCACTTTTTCTTTCTTGCTTAAACTAAAGATCCAAAAATGTGATGCACCTTAACAACAGACAGGTATGAATCTGTTAGGCCAACGTACTTTCCCACCATCGCAATCCTCACCTGCATTCAATTGCAACTTCTCACCTCAGGAACAATAAAGAAATAATCAAAGAGAATTAGAAGTTGTTGATGATAATACTGACAGAATTGGTGAGATTATCATAAGTCTCAGCCATCATGGTCCAATCTTGTAAAGCAGGAGGCATCGCAATGCTGAAATAGAGAAATACAACAAGTTAGCTAATATGATAAATCTTCAAGCACTTGGTGTCTGGATCAAAAGTCACAATGCATTTTGTTTCTGGCAGAGTACGCTCAGTATAATTACAACTTAACCAATCCCTTGGACCCAAGTCCCAGGTAGAAGGGGAGAAACAAAGAAATAATCAACTAAAACAATTTGAACTTGCTATAATCAACTTTTTAAGTTTTTTCGTTCCAATAGATTCATGAACATGTTCAAGGTTGAGATAGATGGGTACTGTACATCCATTAATTAAGCCTTTGATGTGGAGAAACTTGAATTAAACTAACCTGAGTAAGTTTAGCTGTTTTAAAATTGCATCATGAGCATTTTGGTTCTGTAAAAGGAGAGCATGCCAAACCGTCAAAGCAAATTACAACATATATATCAACGCCAAAAAAGAAAAGTTGAAATTTTCAAGATCCAGAGAAACAAAAGAATGCAGTTCAACCCACCCTAAGTAACAGAGGAATGTGCCAAATGTTAGGGACATCATGAATATTGAGAATATTAGCAGCCTGCCAAGAAACAAGGAGATACATAACACATCCAAATTTAAAACAGATGTTATTAGAAGCGATCCAGTGCAAAGTTCACAAAAAGTTACCGGAACATGGCAGAACTGAGAAAGTTTCTCCTTCGTATTTTCCAATAAAGGCTGCAATGAAAATTACTAAAGTCACTCTATGCTCAAAATTCATCCTTAAGAAAAAGAAATTGATGGAAATTATCTGTCAAAATAGAAGAAAAAAACAGTGAATTCGCAAAGTCCATTGCTGGAATCATATTAGAAAGATAGGGTCGAACTTATTTGGGCAACACAATAACAGATGCTACTATACAATCATCAAGAGAAGCACTGCCACACATGAAAAATGTGATCAACCTTCAGTACTTTCAGAAACCTTCCAAGTTTAATAGTAAAGATCATATACAAGAAAAGCAAGAGAAAGCAGATAACTTCTCTGAAATGAAGTTTGTGAGCAAACTTTCAGCGGAATCTACCACAACTTTCAGTGAAATCTACCACAAAGATCTTCAACCAAAATTGTTCCAGTCTATAGTCCTCTTGAAAGCATAAAGATGTCAGGTAGGATGAATGTACCTGAGCAGAGCGACATGCCAACAGATGAGGAGTCAAGCCTAATGCTCTCAATTCACGGACACTATGTTGTGTAGGCTTTGTTTTCTGCAAACACACATAAAACAGGTGATGTTATGATCATTCAAGTTTAATATGATCAACTTGACCTCCAAGTGAATACATTCAAAATGGGAGGTGGGGGGGACTTAAAACAAATTATATGGCGTATTACTTGTTCTCCAACAACGCCTAGCACAGGTATCAGGCTCACATGAACAAGACAAAAGTTATCTTGTCCTGCATAGAGATAGGGAAATTAGCATGAGTGGTTATCGCAATAACTCATGAATGAATTAACCCAACATATGTGAACATGGGAGAAAAGCTCTGTAATGCGAGTGTCTAGTAGCTTCAAAATGGAAGCATAATGCTAATTTTTCTACAGCATTCATCTAATTGTTCACGCAGCATATAGTCAGACAAATACGACAGGTACAACACTATGAACAATTCAAATGAATTTGCTTCTGTAGTTTGTAGAGTTTCTGACAAAACAGTTATATCGTTCCTCAAATTTCCTCCAATCTTTTTGAGTGGTCAAATATATCAAAATATGCACCACACCATGGCTTCACAAGTACTGCCAGTCCAGTTAGAGAAAAAGGATCTTTCGTCCTTGACTGAAAGGAACTTAAGGAGAAGAGCAATGCTCCTCCAATATACAGAAAACATCATAACCCACCAACTGAAAATGACAGCTGCCGCAAAGCCTCAATAAACGGCATGGATTCAATGTCACCTGAAGGAGAAAAAGGAACAAATTATTACTACCACATGAAATTGCAAGACCAAAAAAATTATCAGTAAAAGCTGCATCCTTCTTGCACATATCGCTCTTACCCACTGTGCCTCCCAATTCTATAACACACACATCAGCAGGGCCATCCTTTCCATCCACAGGAATGACAGAGACAGACTCGATCCAATCCTTAATTGCATCAGTGATATGTGGAACGACCTGGAATTTCCTCAAACATAGCAACAATTCAGCTAGCAGTAATTTAAACATGTTAAGAAGCATATCTAGCTAGCTGCAAGCCATCACCTGAACAGTCTTTCCAAGATAATCGCCTCTCCTTTCCTTCTCGATGACAGACTGATCAGACACCAAACAGGGAGAATATCAATAATCAGTCACCGATTATCTTACAGAACTTAATGAATTTGCGTACATACTAAACTCATCCCGTCACCTGAAATATCTTCCCAGTGGTAATGTTATTATCTTTGGTTAGTGTCACGTCCAGAAAACGCTCGTAGTTACCCAAGTCTAAATCAACCTTTCAACAGAAACCAAGGAATAATTAACCTGTTAATATATCCATTAATCCATATGCCCTTATACCAAATTTCACCATCTTTCAAGAATTGAAAAAAAAATAGAGGGACTAAACCTCTCCGCCATCGTCAAGAACAAAAACCTCCCCATGCTCAAAAGGAGACATGGTGCCAGCATCAGTATTCAAGTAAGGATCTGTAACACATCAGATTATCAAAAGTTAATAGTGATTATGCACCCAAATCAAAACACAAATATGCATAAAAACTATGACAGAGAACCTATTTTGATGGAGGTGACGCGGAGGCCGCAAGCTTTAAGGACAACGCCGATGCTGCTAGCGGTGACGCCTTTGCCGAGCCCACTGACAACTCCTCCGGTGACTAGGACATACTTCATATCTCTCTGTTGGCTTTGGGTTGGGTGGTAACTGGATAAATTCTGAGTATTTGTGTGTAGACAAAGTGTTTGAGTTAATGTCGGAGCGGGAAAGCTGCAGTCGCGTAGCCTGATTTTCGTGGAGATGCTTTCGAATCTCAACAAACCTGCGAGGGGTGAGCGGACGGCGCTTAGGGACTTGCTAAGCAATGCGTATTTATACATTCTATTTTCTCTCTCTGTTTTTTTTTTTTTTTTCGCTTTGAAACTTTGCTGACTTCTTGTGTTTGTTCAAAAGCTTGAAAGATTTTTTCTTTTCTTTTCTTTTTTTTTGTAAAAGGTAGAAACTGAAAGTTAGTGGGAGTACCTGGGAATGGTAAAAGGTAAGTTTTTAAAATATTTTTAATATCAATTACTGATATTTAAAAATAATAATTCGAACAACTTTCAAAACGATAAAATCAAAGAGTCAAAAAAACTCAACCTTGCACCAAGGTTTTCTTTTTAATTTAATTTCAGTACCACATGAAATTGTTTGCATACGATTGCTTAGTGAAATTATTAATTAAATATAAAGTAAAAGATAAAGAGATGTTACTCATAAAGTATTATTCGCTCGAGTAGTGCTGTCTCTTTTTTTTATTTTTTAAATAATAATATTTTTAATTTTAATTTTTAATGAATTATTATATTCTCGTATAAATTATGAGTTTAATAAATTAAGTTGGTTGCTTCAAGTTTTTTAATTAATTTTTTAAAATTTATTATTTAATATTAAATTAATTAAAAAATAAATTTTATAATTTATTTTATTTATTTTCTATTATATTATTTTAACCTCGTAATACAAAAATAGTATTTGAAAGGTTAATTGAAATAGGCCCAGCTTGTTTTTATACCTTATTTTTAATAAATTTTTTTATTAATCTCATTACTCAATATTAAATCCATAAAAAAATGAGTTTTATAATATATTTTGATTTGTTTTCTATAAAAATATATTGGTTTAATTATCAAAATCATCGATTTTGATATTTTAACTACAATTAAATCAAATTGTATTTTTAAGAGGTTATCTTGATATCATGATCTAAGTTACAAAGAGCTTTGAATTTTCTTTGTATTGAGTTTTTCTCATCTCATGATAAAAATTACGAGTTTGAATGGTTAACCTAATTAACTCATTTTTTTAATTGATATTTTTTATTTATTATTTTATTATTTAATGTTATATTTGATTGGAAATTAAATCTTGTAATTTTTTTATTTTTATTAGGTTATCTTTGTCTTCTAATCGAAAATAATGTTTAACAAGTTAACTTAGTTAATTTAACTTATTTTTTATATTACTTTTCAATTAAAATTTTTATAAATTTTATTATTCAGCACTAGATCAAATATAAGTTACTAGAAATTGAGCTTTATTTGTTTTGATTTGCTATTTGTATGTTTATCATAATTTCATGATTAAAATTATGGATTTAGTAGGTTATTTTATATTAAATCAAGTTATTTTTTGTTTTTTTATATAAGTTTATATCACTTTAATAACTCGGCTTATAAATTTGATAAATGAACCTTGATTGTTTTTTTATGTCCTTTTTAACTAATGTTTAAGGTCTTTTTATTGTATCTTCACTTGAATTTTTTTAATTATAATTAATTTGATTGGGAAGAAATTTTATGTTTTAATAAATATAAAATATAATTTAAAAATAAAACTAATTGGTGCTTGTAAAAACATGTGTTAGCAAGTGGATGACGTATGAAGTGTCTCCTAGCATCCAAACTCCGCTTTCCATGAAAATATTAATGTCTTAATAATCTCTTCATTTACAGGTGCGTATATATAGCTTAATAATATCTAGTTTGACATTAATAATTTTTATTTATTTATTTTATATTTAGCCCTCTAAAATTTTAAAATAATCATCTCCGTGAGTTTTTTCTCAATGATGCCTATAAAAAAGTGACAGTAATAAATCTCTAATATTTTTTTAAATATAATATTAAGAAATATTTTTTAATAGTTAATTATTAGTAATTTATTGTATTTTATTTATTGTTAATATTTTTTAATTATATTATTAAATTAACTAAACTGATTAAAATCAAATAAATCAATAATCCAGATTTTTTTTTCCCTGATGCGAGAGAATTCAGATCAAGAAAAAAAAAACCCTCAAAATTGACAATCAAAATAGAGAACACAATACAATGTTGTTATCCTTGCTGCTGACCAGAAAACTCCTACGCGTTAGCTGGAAATTTCTAGTAAATGACATCCAGGGGCAGAGATTGAGTCGCAAAGCCTCCAACTTTTGAATTTCAAACAGCTAAAGAGCCGTTGGAGTAGAGAAAAAACACGCTTAGAGAGAGAATGGTGGGTAGAGAAACAAAAAACGGCTCTGCAGCTTTTTCGTAGGCAGATGAGGTTGAGAAAGAAGAGGAAGAACAAGCTCGGTTTCAGGAGTACCAGAAGCAGAAACCAAACCCTTTTGGCTCTGCCAGGCCCAGAGAAGTTGTTCTCCAGGAAAAAGGAATTGATTGGAGAAAACTCGACTTCCATCTTCAACGACCTTCTCACATAAGGTACTGATCTCTTCCTGTTTACTGGTGCTCAGATTTTTTATGCTTTATGGTTGATTAAGTATGAAAACCGAAATTAAAGAGCGGAAGATTCCTTTTCTTGTTATATTTTTTTCTGTAATTTGGAGATTAGTGCTGATCCAACTAGTTTTGAAACATGTAAGATAGCATATGGCCATATGGGGATTGTAATGGCTTAAATATTTTAATTCTCTTTCTGCCTGCTTCAATGGTTGTTGCCTGGTAACCATTCATTGCAATTACAATTATTATACAGGCAGCTGGACGATACGAAGCTATGTAAGGAAAAAATCCCTGCCTCTGCTGCTCCAGGTGTGACAGGATACATTCAGTTACCCCTAGCGAGTGCCTGAAACATGAAATGGAAGATGCCAATTCGGACTTGAAAAGAGGTGAAATCTTGCCGGAACCTTTGGCTATGCAGAACCAGAATCCTGTACCATTCGTACCTCCTCTAAGATATCGACCAAAAAATGTCATTCCTAGTTTGTCTGAGTCTGGTTTTCATTATTATCTACATGACTTGGGCGATGGGCAGCAAGATTTTAAAAACAAGAAGCCCCTGAAGCCCGAGAAAAAGAACGCGTTTCATCAGCAAGGGTCCCAAAGGGTTCATTGCTCTCAAAATAATCATGGAAGCCACATTCTTCCTTACTATCATCGGCAAATATTGCAAGCTGGGCAAGGGAGCCAGTTTAAGGAGAATTACGAAAATTTCAAACTGGGGCAATCAGTTGTTAAAGGGAAGAACTTGAGGAAAACAGCAGCTAGTAGAATACAGCATTCAGATTCAGGTACTGAGAAACCTTGCAAAAATCTTCAAGAAGATTACGCAGTTAGTCATGGGGTGTTAGGCAGAGCTTGATAAACCACTCGTGCTGGAGGTTCAAGCAATGGCCTGGAAAGATCTGTTGCCAAGAGATCAAGTGGCACAGAATTCAGTTCGATGGCAGTTCAAAAAAGGAAAGGCAGCGAGATGAAGAGGAACTAGGCAGTGAGAAACGAATATGAAAGGTAGGGGAAAACTCAATTGTTACCACAATTTTGCTTTCAGTAATAAAACAATCGTTCCAATAACAAAAGCAATACATATTTTATACCTGCCTAGCGTAGCGTTACAATCCATCACTGCTTTGGGCTCAATTACTTCATCTATTTGCAAAGGTATCCAATGAACAGGATGAATAGGTCAACTCGTCTAACTTTTACGATCTTGACAAAGTAGTCTAGAATTTTCACATTTTTTGAGAATACCCACCAACTTCTCAGAAAATAAACAAGTAAATATGAAATTACAGGCATTGTCAAGTGAAGAATTGATTATCAAACCATGAATTACATTTAGGCTACAAAGGGAGGGAATTCTGTATGGAAATGTCCCACTGTCCTAACACTAAGATTCTTTGGCAGCTCTATCATAAAAAAAAATAATTTTGGCAGCTCATGTTACAGGAATAAAGATAAAGCCGCAACTCTCTATATCGATCATCTCCGCGAGCACATATATGTTTAAACATGTGGTAGTATTTTAGCAATATCTCACTCCTTCACCACATACAACCTCGCCAATGCGATATGGCTTGTGTTGTCCCTCCTCAAGAACTTTGCGGGATGCTTCCTCGGTCACCATCCCAATACCCATGTTAAAAGTCCGACTCATCTCAGCATCTTCTATTCTTCCAGCCTGATATAAGAAAACAACAGAGAAGGGATTAAATACCATATGACAAGATCCATTTGTCTATCTTTATTTATAACAGACATAACCTTCAATATGGCAATTGAAAGACGGCTCAATCTAACATCATAACCCAGCATTGCTGGGTAAAACACAATTTACCTCTTGGATCCATTTGAAAAGGGTTGGGGCTTCCCATGACTCCTTGTATATAGAAGCTCCAAGGTCTTTTGGGAAAATTCTTGGTATGTTATCTGTAAATCACCTCCAGTGATGTGAACTATGCCCTTTACACCACCCTTGCTAATCAAGTCAAAACTTGAAAGGAAACCTGCTTGACATATTTAACAGTTGGAGCCATTAGAGTTTCGCCCAATGAAACACTTCCACCAGGAAGTTGGTCATTCAAAGATAGGCCACTTCAAGCAAGAACCCTATAAAGATATACAAGCATTCATCCATTAATAATCAATGTAAAGAACTAAAACATCATAGGGCTGCAAACATTCTTCCAGCATCAATGATGTTTTAATGCATGGAGAAAAAATAAGAATCCCTCAAACCAACACAACCTTCTTACGAGAGAAAATCCATTGGAATGGACTCCACTTGATGGCAAACCAATGAGAACATCCCCAGCCTCAATGTTTTCCCCATGAATCACCGAGTCCTTTCTAACAATGCCAACAGCAAACCCACTAAGGTCATACTCACCTTCTGCATAGAAATCTGGCATCTCTGCAGTCTGGAAGGAATTTAACAAAACCATTAGGGTCAACAGAGAGTTGTCAGTTTTGGTGAAATCATGATCAAGCGTAGAAAGGGAGGAATAAGAGACCACAGAAACTTTTAATGTCAGCAAATTTGACCACATCATGCATTGGGTGGGTCTATTCCCCATGATGTATGCCCATAAGAGGACCATTAAGTGAGATGGATAGAGAATTTCCATAGTCATCTACTTCTATAAGATAACATGCCATATCCCTCTCACATAATGCAATACACGGATACATCTAATCTACAAGCATTCATAGCCTAACCACGTCTTATTTTTCTCTCCCATCCTCAAACAAAAATTATCCCAATAACCGTCCATGAAAGTCTACCCGTTTTAAAATCTAGCACACGACCATTTCAAGAACTCTCTAGAGCACAACCATTTCACATGAGGCAGACACCTGTGATAGTTCAAGACCATATCCTGCAACACCATCATTGGTAATTGCCACCATGCAGGGTATCATGGCTGCAATAACCTTGTCGTTGCAAAAATAAAAGCTATGGTGATTACAACATCAACCTTCAGATCCAGCACCACACGATGAACTGAATGGTAGACATTCACCAGTAGAATGTAAAGAAAGAAAAAGACTACCTCTCCCCCTAATAGAGTGCAGTCCGATTGTTGACAACCACCAACTATGCCTTTAATGACCTAAATAAGAAGAATAGGAAAATATCGTTTAGCTGCAGTTTGTCTGTTCAAATAATATATAAACTCAGTAAACCATGCACATTAATATACCTTTTCAGCAAGGTCAACATTAAGGTGGCTTGTAGCATAGTAATCAAGGAAAACTAAGGGCTTTGCGCCAGAAGTAACGATATCGATCACACTCATAGCAACGAGCAGCAGGAGAAGTGAGTTAGGAAGCAAATCTACAGCAGCAAAATGCATATAACAAGATTTATCCAGAATTGACCAGATCAATCCCGATGGTTTCATGGATTCCGGTTTCAAATGCAAGCTTTAGCTTAGTCCCTGCACCATCCGTACCCGCAACAAGGTACGAATCACCTGTGTGCGAGAACTTTAATAAGCACAATAACAAAACAAAATACATTAACAAACACAGCGACAAAGGAACTTCGCGTTACACTATTCCCCAAGTTCCCACCCGCATAGGCCTAGCATAATTAAGGATAGAAAAAAATTATAATCCGAACTATAGCAGACAACATGAAAACAATGTGCAGCTTAAAAGATTTTTAACAATTCAATTGTGTTCACAACCAACAACGGAGAGCAATAAATGAAGCAAAAAAAATCCAACAAAAAGCATACAATGAGGGATAAGACCGCCAAATCCACCATTTCCAGGGGCCATCTTTGCAATTCGCCTAATAAGCTCCGACCCAGCATCTATATCCACACCAGCATCCTTATATGTAAGTCTCAGCCCCGTCGCCGCTTTTGCTGCTATTTGCCTTGGACATCCAACTATTGCTTGTAGCTCTCGCTGATAGAAGAGGAAATCTATTAGAAAAGCGACTAAAGGAGTATCTTCCGATGGATTGATGAGTGACCAGGGGTTTATTGGAACAGGGTCTGGTGGAAACTGCAACAACACGGGATAGCTCAGTGTTTGATGCTATGCTAGTAGTAGCCATGGCAATTGGGGAGTGATAATTGAGAACTTAACCTTGGGAAGGTTGATGCTCGCCTGAATTTGGCGGAGCTATGTGAAGTGCAGGAGGCGCGCGAAATAGGAAAGCAGAGGTTCTGGCAAGGCTTTTCAGATGTTGGTTTGTTTATTGGATTCGTTTTTTTCCCCCTAATAATCTGGGGTAACTGGGTAAGTGACGGTATCGACTGTCGGGTTTGTGTACATGGTTATAATCAACTTTTAACTTTTTATATTTTACTAATTATCAATCCAATCCATTTAATTTTCGAGCAGTTTGGATATATTAATTTTGGCTAAATTTCTTTTTAAGAATGTCATATATATTTACAAGTTGAATATATGAAATCTTTTATTCTGTGAAGATCTAAAATATATATTTATAAATATAATAACATAAATTATTTTATTAAATATATTTGAATACCTTACTTTACCCACAAAACCCTGAGAACAACTCCAATAGAGCAGCTCAAAAAATAAATAAATTATATTTTATATTTTTATATTTGTTTTTAAATATTATGATCATCAATCAAATAAATAGTTTAAATAGTTATTCAAGACATAAAGTGTTATTTCTATATTTAAAAAAAATAAAAGTAAATGCAAGTATATTTTACTTGTTAACAAGTTTTTTTTTCTTTTTTTATATATGTTGGTGTTGGCCAATGTAGTATAATTATATTAAAATTAATTTAAAATAAAATATATTAAAATATAATTAGCTTTTTAAATAATTTTTTATTATTAAAATACATATAAATAAAAAAATTATATTTTATCAATTTAACTTTTTAATATAATATTTCTCATTGAAGATGCGTTTATATGTAATCTATATTATAAAAAAGTAAAATTAATTTGGTCCTGTATTAAATTTCCTAGTTAACAGAAATATGGCAACATCAACAGGTGTCTAGACCTGATTTGACTCTAATTACATGTATCCTGCTACATCAGTGATCTTATAAAACTCTCACCTGTTGGGTTGTCCACTTCCTCAGAGCCCATCTCAGCACAGTCCATACGTTGTTCTTGGTTTTCGTTCTTTCCTCACCAAACCTTTTCACTTTCCTCATTTCTCTTTTTGATCATTAACCCCAAAGGTAACGTAAAACAGAATGAAACATTTCCATCTTAAATGAGATTAGAGATTAAGAGTTTTGAAAAAATTGCAGTTACTAATGAGGTTGGATTCGAACCCAGCTTCATCATCAGCATCGACATCAACGTCAACACCAAACGGGAAGCGAAGTAGAGATCCTGAGGATGAGGTCTACCTTGACAATCTCAATTCTCATAAGCGATACCTCAGTGAGGTTTGTCCCTTTTTTCTGTTCTTTAATTCCTGTTGTACTTTTCATTTCTTTTGGATTTTACTAAGAGCTCAAAAATTGTTAACGTTTTTGAGTGCAGATAATGGCATCTAGTTTGAATGGATTAACAGTTGGAGACCCACTCCAGGACAATCTTATGGAATCTCCTGCCAGGTCTGACACCATGATTTTTGCCAGGTGATTTTTTTTTAACTCGTAAATACTGCTATTTTGGTTTTGGAACTTCTGTGCTGCTCCTCGGATATTAGTATAAAGAATTGTACTGAAAATACCAGGAACTTAATCCGATCATATTTCCTCAAATGGGAAGTTATCATTTTATAGCTTCATAGTTTGGAGCTCAATTATAGTTACCCATTTGGAATTATGGATGATGGCATAATCAGTGATGGGCTCAGACTGGGGTTTTTATATCCCCAAATCATTATACGGAGAGATGTTCTTTGACCGTGGTTTATAACAGTGATTTAGAGTAAAGAGTTTCCTCTCAGTGAATATCAGTAGGAAATTTTGGGTAATTGAAAGTTGCAGTTTGCCTAGGGATTTGCCAGCACATTATGCGCTAATTTGCCCATTCAAAATAAAATCCCAGGGATCAGGTGCTCGGGTATGCACTATTCAATCTATATGATTGCAAGAGGGACATTGCCCTTCATCCTGGCTTTCAGGTCCGTCATGAGGATGCTTCTCATCATTTTTTGCTCTGGCTAATTAAGAGGAAAACCATCATTTTTATTTCTATTTTCTGTTTTTCATTCTCATTCATTTTGTTTCCTTGCATGTATTATTTCAGGGATGAAATGTCCTTGCAATATTCACCAATGTCAGAAGACTTTGATGACTCTAGATTTTGTGAGACACCTACAAATGCTTGCTCACCTCAATCTGAAAGTCTACCCAGCAGTCCAGTTTCGCCATGTAGGTACCAAAGGCCACTTGGTGGGTTCTCGTCTGCTCCTTATAGCAGCTCAGTCCTTTCACATGGCTGCTCTGTCACCGGTGTCACCTATTCACAGCCTCGTCAACGAGGTTCAGATTCTGAGGGCCGGTTCCCATCATCACCTAGTGATATATGCCACTCAGCTGACCTGAGGAGGGCTGCACTCCTGCGTTCTGTGCAGATGAGAACACAACCACCTGGTTCATCATCTTTTGAGCTGCCATTTGGTTCAGGACACGAGCCTGGATCTAACATAGAAGCTGAAGAGCAGCCATGCTCGTATATGAAGTCCTTGGTTGAAGAGAGGGAGTATCCACTCGAAGAGTGTTCTTCAATGAGCATCTCAGAACCTGGATTTAATGAAGAGAAGGCATGCCGGGTTTTGAATATGAATATAAAAGGGGATCGTTCTGGAGTTTAAGTACTAATGGAAGTGTTGTAGAACCAACCAACTCTGACCATATCTTGTGCACCTGTACTGAAGTGCCTTAGAGTAACTTATCAGTGAGTGGCTGGCCACGACAGATATTTTTTAATAACATCATCATGGTTTGCATTTGATTTCATACGAAGTACTATGCTGAATAGCACTAGAGGTTTCACAGCTGGCTGTTTCACTACCCTCCGCATCTCTCCTCACCCACTGGGTGTCTCTGATTTAACCATACACTGATGCATGATCACTGGTGCACACATATTTGCTAGTGGCAAAACCTGGCCAAAGCATAACTCATGGTTCTTGATTGATCTGAGATAGCTTTGCTAGATGTTAAATCGTGTTTTCTAGGTAAACTAGAATTCTAATTAAGCTAATAGGAAATAACGTTTCATGGTAATGATCGCAACCATTTTCTTCCAATTCATGTCCGTCTCGTGGCAGATTGCTCGTCTTGTGTAATTTTAGGTGTAAACAAACAATACGATAGGGCTTCCGATTATTCCAGAACAGTCACAATTCATATAGCAAATAAGAACGATGCATACAGGCAATACCTACCATGTTAACCTTCAAAGGGGGGACATAAATAAACTTACAGCGGCCTAGATTGGGAGGCAGTCTCGGCTAAAATGCTGGGGAAAGAAAAGGGATGGGAGAGTTGCACGTGTTATCATCTCTCAGTTTTAACTAAGTTAAGAGCCCTAGTTTTTTTTTTTTTTTTTGCGTGTGTTATGGGTTACGACGAATTTGGTAGCTCAACATAACAAAATACGTTCAATCATTAAGAGATCATAAGATGAAGCAAAAGTAGAGGGTATTCATTTGTCTGATACAAGCTTCATTCAAAAATTAAAAGCGTCTTTCCACCGTAAACAACAGCACAGACGGAAAAATAAGGCATATAAGTATACTGCACTAGCTAGTTGAGGTTCTCAAAATCATTTAGTATTAGGGAACTCGCTCGGTCAAAGCTCATGGGATACAGGTTTTCACTGTCAGGAGAAGCCTTGCCTGGATGACATCGAAGTAAACATCGGAGACGGCAAAAAAGATTCCCCAAAAACTGGATGATGTTTGCCTCCAAAATATTGACGAGGAAATGAAAGATCAGAAGATCAAGCAAAAGTAGATAGAATGTTCTTCTTCAGGGTGAATTCATCTGCCTTTGCTGGGCTGATTGTCTGCACCATCAACCATGGAAAAATATAAGATCAATTAACAGTCATCACAACTTTCACATGCTTACTCAACTTATTTTCTACTCATTTAAGGTTCTCATGATCTATTATCCAAACATCACAATCAGATGCGCATCTATTCTAGAAAACATCACAATATGAACATAATATGTGAATCTTGTTCCAACTCATTGCTGTCTCAAAATTTCAAAATACAGCTGTCTGGCTCCTATTACACGAGGAGGCACGCTTCAACTAAGAGAAAAAATCTATCAATCTCACCTTTTGAAGCATGCGCTGTAGCCGCTCAATCTCATTCTTCGCATAATCAGCACCTTTAGCCATACAATTCTTGGCAACCTTCGAATAAATCTTTCCATACCTATAAACATGGAATATTGTAAGGTTATATCTTTGATTCAATAGACATTTGACAAGAATAGAGAAGTCTTCAAAAGACTTTACAGCTTTGAGCAATATTGTAAAGATATCAAAACAAGCCAACATGGAATTTAAGCACTAGCATTCATGCCATGAAGTACCTAGCTGCAGAACCCTTGAGTTTCTCAACTTCCTCTTCAATTTGGGAAAAGACTGCTTTCTTCTTGTCATCTCCAGCAGCTACGAACTCTTTTACCAAGGCATCCAAACTTGCAACAATACCAGCCTATCTTGTATAAAAATAAAATATGATCAAATGACTCTGTCAACAAAAATGAAAGGTTTAAACTTGCCGTTTTATATGTAGTAACTAACCTTTGAGGTAAGTTGTCCTTTTCCATCACGACTGGATCCAGACTTTTCATTGATGAAAGCAACAAAGTCATCCAAATCCCTCCCACCCTCATACTCTTCCCCAGCTTTGTTGCCTTTTGGAAAGAACTTCAATGTTGGGTATCCACTTACTCCATACCTGAATTTAGCATAGGCCATTAATATTGAAAGCTCCAAATGTTGAGAGCCCTTTTCATCAAAATAATTAGGTAGCTGGTAAAGTTTTCCCTTACTTTTCAGCTAGATCCTTATGTTTGTCAGCATCTAGATTGGCAACCACGACATCTTCCTCAGATTTAAATGCGGTAGCTACCTTTTCATAGGTCTGAAGGAACAAACCAAGCAAACTCCAGATCATTACTCGTGCAGGAAAGACACAGATAGAACAATGACACACCAATGGTTACAGGAAGACACACACAAGTGCTCGTGATTTACAAACCTGCCTAGTATCTGGGCAAGTTAACATTGTGCCCACTTTTGGTATATGTGTCATATGATTAAAAGCTAAAACATTAGACGACTCTCTCCTGGATGTAAAGCGTTCACTCATATCTATCTCTCTTTCTCCACCACAGCCTTCTGTTGATTGTCTATCTTACATTATAGCTTTCACATACAACCTTAGAGAAAATCAAAAGCCTTTCAATATGAGAAAGAATCAGAGAAATAGACACAAGTAACACGGTGGGGAGAGGCGAGAGAGAAGATAGGTGGAAAGGAGAGAGTTGGTTTTGAATTTCATTTAGTCAACTTGCATCCTTAAAAATGACTTAAGCAATAACTTGTGTCCGACAAAAATGGGAACAATGCTAACCTGCCCGAATAATAAGCAGCTTAAAAAATCACATGTTACTGCACAAACAAATTATAAAGGAAATGGCAAGAAGAAGGAGCTATACATACAGGAGCAAGGTTTTTGCAATGGCCACACCTGCAAGAAGTAGAGTTTGTAAATCAATAACAAATGACTGAGATAAAAGGAGATTTTTTATAAAAAAAGGAAGAAGAAGAAGAAGAAGAACAAAGCCAGTGTAGGTAACATAGCAGGAGTCAGCATACAGAAGAACATAGCTCACCATGGTGCATAAAACTCAACCAAAACATCCTTAGTTTCATCCAAGACAATATCATTAAAATTATCAGCAGTTAGCACCACTACATTGGATGGCACTGCAGCTATCTTCACATTAGTCCCTGTAAATAACATAGCCAATCAGGAACCTCTGGCGGTTTTTAACAGAAGAGTTGCTTTCGAAAACAAATCCTTAAAAATGCAATAAGACAAACGTTATAGCACATAGACCAGTTTTTGCAGACACATGCTTAGGTGAGAAGGGGGAATTCATTTTTCAAACAAAACAACAGCATATGCAGGTTACCAGTCAAAGTAACAGCAAGAAACTTGTAAATAGAATTTTTCACTGGGTTGACCAACAGGAAACAACTTTAAAAGAAAGACTAGAAGTACTACCTCCTTCAGTATTGACATACTCAGTAAGGGCTTCTGCAGTACGTGGTCCTTCATACCTGTTATATATATACAGTACAAAATCGCATTTCAGGTAAGGCAATAAATTTAGACATTCCATCAGATAGTGGTGGAGATTAACAATATCCTCACTTTTTAGGTTCGAGCGATCCTTTAGGAAACCATTGAATAGTTGGGTATCCAGAAACCCCATATTTGCTGCATACACCCTTATGCTCATCACAGTCCACCTGCACCACATCATCAACAATTCACCCGTCAACGAGGTAAGGTGAGGAATCAATAAATCTCTAACAAAAACGGCAGCTTCGATTTTCCAGCAAGGATCAAAATAATTATTTGGGTTGAAATGAAGGGTGAATGAGATATAAAATAATGGATATTAACATGAGCGTAGGAAAAATTTTACAAAAAAATAAAAAAACACGAACCAAATAATACCGATAATATTAAGGCTGACCTTTCCAATCAAAACAGACTTTGCCTTCCTAAAGCTACTTCCGAGCTTCTCATATTCAGGAGCAAGCTTCTTACAGTGCCCACACCTGTGACGTTCAGAATTACAATTATGTCCTCTATGATCCCGATAAAATTTATTAATAACTCGTCTCTATGAATCTTAAATACAATATTTTGAGTTTAACGAATGGTTAATCACATTAAAAAAAATCTACAAATTAATCAAAATTAGGAAATCATAACAGATTTATGGATCAACGAATGACGATAGGCATAAAAGAAAAAAACGATTAATCTTAGCTCAATCAAAATTCGGATGATTGAAAAGAGTAAGTACAGAGCAGTCACCAGGGGGCATAGAACTCAACGAGAGCTCCTCTGTCTTGACCGACTTCCTTCTCGAAGTTATCTTCTGTTAACACAACGACATCGTCTGCTAAAGCTGATATAGCTAACAAAGCCAAGGTACCAAAGGCAAACCAGATCTGATGATACCTCTCCATTTTCTTCTTTTCTTTTCCTTTTTTCTCTGCTTTCTAAATAATCGAAAATGAATTAGAAGAGAGAGTCGTATTTATAGGCCACGACCTGCGGTAAAGTTTTTTAAGGTGTTTCGGATATCGTTTTTTAAAATTATTTTTATTTTAAAATATATTAAAATAATATTTTTTATTTTTTAAAAAATATTTTATATATTAATACATACTATTCAAAAACATAAAAATATAATTTTAAATTAAAAAAAATAAATTCTAACTATAGATAAAAAAAAATAACATTAGCAAGTTATGGCATCTCCCAATGACTTATTAATCTCTACTTGTATCTATAGTTAGAATTTAATTTTTTTATTTAAAATTTTTTTTATATATTTTTTAAATATTTTAATATTAAAAATATTTTTTTAATAAAAATAAACAACCACGACAGCAATAATATAAAATGAGAAGTTGTCAAAGGAAAGGGCCCTGCTTTATTTACATTGTGTTCTGTCTGAGGTGGAGTGATTTGATTTGTTCAAATGATGAGCTGTGTTTGTTTTTTCTAGTAAGTTACGTTTTTTGATACGTGGCAGGATATGAGAGGTGAAACCTGTGAAATACTGAAAATGGCTTGGCTTCAAGTTACGTTCACAGTTCAAACCCACCCGCAAAAGGAGTTTTTTTTTCTCTCTCTCAAAAGATGAGGCCGCATTGAACCGAGAAGCTAATAAATAAGCTTTGAATTAGATTAATAAATGTTTGCTGCATGCTGTAAGTAAAATATTTTTTAAAAATATATATTAAAATATTTTTTTAGAGTTTTTATTTTCTATATTAATACATTAAAATAATAAAAAAATTAAAAAATATAAACATATAAAAATAAAAATCATCACACTCTCCAACAGGAACTTGTATTATTTGCTGTAATTTTTTTAAAACAAACAAAATAGTTACTTCTTTTTTGTTTGAAAATTAAATTTTTTTGTTTGAAAATAAACTTAATGTTGTAAGAGAATTTAAATTATATTCACCTAATAAATAAGTTTATATTAGAATTATAGATAACATAAAATTTACCAATAAAAAGTATTGCTCAAGTTTTAAACTCTATACTCTAGAGTAAGTTTTAAAGATAGATGAGCATGACACAGTTAGTTACAGGAATACAATGGGTGAAAGAGATAGGTTAATTATATACTAAGGTTTTTAAAGAAACTTAAAAAAACAATTAAATTATTGATTTTAAAGATATAAAGTATAGATTTTGAAAATTCACTAATCCAAGATATTCATAAATTTATTCAAGAGGTTATTTAAAAAGTTTGGAGCTATATTTTAAGAAACTAAAGAGTTATCTCTATAAAGGTTTCGTAAATATCTAATTATACTTAAAAAAATACTTTACCATGAGTCTAAAGTTATATAAGTATCCATGTTACTAGAAAGATAAAATAAATAAAAAAATATCATGCAATTATTTCAACTAGATATCCTTAAACTCAATCAATGTCCTTTTTGTTCACTAGTATTATTAGCAAAAATATTATTGGATCTTGACGAATGTATGTTGATTGTAAAACTTTAAATAAGTAAATTGTTAAAAATAAGTTTTTAATTCTTATGATTAAAGAACTCCTTGACAAGTTATATGAATAAGATTTTTTCTTAAAACTGGACTTGAGATTTAGATTATATAAAACCATAATAAAGATTAAATATATCTATAAGATTATCTTTAGAACCCATGAAAAAACATTATTTATTTTTGGTGATGATTTTTAGGTTTACCAATAATCCATGTTAAAATAGCCAAGACCCACTAATCTAAAACCACTCGAAAAGTTTTTGAAGTTGACAATGTACTATAAAATATTTATTAGAAACCACAAAATCATAATATAACCCTTAACTATACTTTTAAATAAGAGAGTTTTGCTAGGATGAGTTAGTAGGATTGGCTTTTGATAACTTAAAGGTAATAATTTATAGACAACTAGTTCTTGCATTGCTAGATTTCATTTAGCTTTTTTAGTTAAGTGTGATGCCTTCATAAAAAGAGTTAGGATTTTATTAATATGATAAGAAAAATAATATCTCATATAAGAAAAAGAGTTAAGGGGAAATCCTTGTATCTCTTCACTTGTAAAAAATAATTCTTAACCCTAGTACTAGCTATATATAAATGGAGGCCCTACCTATTAGGACAACCATTTAAAATTAAGATAAATCAATAAAACTTTAAGTTTTTGTAAGATTAGAAATTGAACTTAAAAAAATAATTGTTTAAAATAAAATCATTAATTATTATTTATGTGTGGAATATAAATCTGAAAATCAAAATCTAATGAAAAGTGCCCTGTCCAGAAATGTTAAAGAAAAAAAAGAATTGTAGGCCATTACAACTCCTTTAGTCAGCTTAATTAAAGAGCTAGAGGTAAGTTGCTTTATTTATAGATAAAAATATTCAATAGATATCCCAATATATTGAAAAGAAGATAGTTGGTTCCTATATATATCATTTTAAGAAAAGGAAATTTTATTTTAAGAAATTAGTGTTCCTTTAAGTTCTTTATCTTGTAATATATAGATGATACTCTAGTTGGTGACTTTCAGAGTATAAAAACTCATTAAAATGAACTAAAAAGGTTTTTTTTTTTAAAAAAAAAAGATGAATGCTAATATAAAAAATTATATAAAGCAATGTGACATCTGCCAAAGAGCCAAATTATTAATTCTGAAGAGAGTCATTTAGGGTTTAAAAAGTTCAACTACATTTATCTTTGGCTTACCATCCCAAAAAATGATGGTCAAATATAAGTGACTAATAAAACCCTAAAAAGTTATCTCAGAGTTTTGCAAATTAAAAATTCAAGGAGTGATCAAAATGGCTCACAATGGTTGAATAATGGCACAACATCAGTTATTACACATTTCTAAAATTTACTTTATTTAAGGTAGTTTACAATTATACCCCACCATGAATAATAAAATTCATTTCAAGAATAATAGATAACAAAGCAGCATATATATATTTGATAGATATAAAAAATAATACAAACACTCAAGAAAAATCTACATAAGGCACAAGCAAGACAGAAGCTTAAATGGCTAAGGAAAGGAAAAGAGAACTTATAAAAAAAATATTAGACTTGTCTCGAGCTTCAACCATACCAACAATTAGGTTTGCTTATGAGAAAGAATTAGAAAATAGCATTTAGATACTATAACCTATTCAAAATACAATAAAAAATAAATCAAGTAGCTTATCAATTAGAGTTACTTAAAGGGATACGAACCCATCCCACTTTTCATGTATCCCTGTTGAATAAGAAAATCAATTTGAAAAAAGAACTAAAACCAAAGTTGTCTTTTTTATTAAGAAGAAAAACCCAACCTAAAACCTATTAAGGTATTGGGAAGGAAAAAAAATTAAGATATAAATAAAATCTAAGAAGAAAATTTTGATAATATTAGAGGGTTAAGGTTAAAAGGACGTGTTATAGGTGGAGGATTCATGATTTAAGAAGGTCTACCCTCATCTTGATGGCAAGATGTTTTAAAAAGGAAAAGAATTATAATAAGATTTATAATGGATTTGCTTTTAATAAAAAAGATCTAACTTCCTGGCTTTCATTTTCTATCTCTCGCATCCTTTTTTTCCTTTAAGCAAATGATCATTGTCTTATAAATTGCTAAAAAAAAAGTGATGGCAACATGTATGATTATAGTGCAACTTTAGTCTTATTAATCTCTATCAACGATTAGAATTCCACATGTCAAGACTATTTACCGCACAAACTAGATATTCTAAAAGCCTTGGAAATATTGTCACATAAGGCAAAACTACAATCTATAATTAAAAGTACAACAATGTATTAAAAAAAAGAATTGGTTTTTTTAATTCAAGCTACAATTTCTTAAAAGATCTTATTTTAGTTTCAATTCAAATTTGGAATTTGGTTTATGAACTCTATAAATTATTTAGTGGGTATAAGACTATGAAATGTCTTAGAAATTGAGCATGGATATTGGGAGGCTAAGACACCTTAAATTGGTCATCAAACTAATTATTTTCATTTCAATTCAATCCTTAAAGTCAAAGTCTCTTTCCAATAAAAATTTTCAATTAATTCAACTACACCCTACAAAACTCATATTGTCTTTACAATTAGATTTAAACTCTTGTTTGTTATTATAGCATGTGAAGACAATGTGTTTGTAGTAGGGGAAGTAATGTGTGATGTGAGCTTGAATGGAGTTCCTGTAACTTTTTTTTTTTACCTCGTGACCTATGGTATTTATATATACCATAATTTATATAAACTTACTTAGTGGAAAAGGAAAAGATAATGGAAAATATATGTTTTTTTAATATGCTAAGTCGTTAGTTAGCTTACTACACTTTTAATTAATAGATAAGTTGATACTCGAGAGTAAATTATTTTTATTAATGATGGCACACCAAGAAAGTTGATGCAAGATATGTAGTCATTGATGAAAAGAATGACCAGATCATGCTTAAGGATGACTTCTGATAGAAAAGTTGGCAAAAAAAGCTTGGGTGCAAAATTTTGTTATCCCAAGATTAAAAAGGGTTTGGTTGAGCTTGTCTTAAATTAGCTTGAATTTGAAGGCTTCAATTCAATCTTCCTTGAATTTTCTCTCCCTGTCCTTTATTTATATCTTTGACTAGCTAGGAGAGGTTAGGTTAAGATATTCAGCCTTTTTATTTTTATTTTTTTCCTTCCACTTGATTGAAGGTTTAACTAGTTCGCTGGATGTTGGATAGTCTGATAAGATATTAAATTAGTTGATCGACTATTGATTTTTTTTTTATGGAATGGTTATTACTAGATGGTTGATAATAAACATTAAAAAATATTTAAATATAGCTAATTTTTTTAGCAAAAAAATCAAATTGCATGAAGGTTTACCCAATATAACCCGATTGACTTTATTAATCCAAAACAACTCATACAACCTGTAAAAAAAAATGAATAAACAAAATTTCAAGATTATATACTTTCTTGCTATTAAAATAACAATATATTGGATTAACATTAGACAACCCGAGTTAACATGTTAAATTCATGACCCATGTTATGTGACTATGATAACTCTATAGAAAGCAAATCAAAGTAAATTATTAAGCCTAATTCTCAATCAACCTAATTTTAAAAAATAAAATTGAAAAATAATTAATTAAAAAGAACCTAAAAAAACAACTCATGTTTCATGTCAAACTTGCAACCCGTATCATAAAACTGAGATAACCCCATAAAAAGCAAATTAAAACAAATTACAAATTTCAATCCCTAAACAACTTAATATTGAAGGATGAGATTAACAAAAGAAACCAATTAAAAAATATCATAAAAACAATCATATTCAATCCACTAAACTAAACCCAGGTCATTAAATTGAGATAATGTTATAAAAAAAAATATATCATGATTTAACTTAGTTTAATCTATCAAATTCACGACTTTGATCTTAAGACTAGGATAACCCTATAAAGAGAAAGTCAAAACAAATTACAAAGCTTAATTCGCAATTATCCCTGTCGGATCTAATGTTAAATGATAAAAATTATAAAAATCTTATTTAAAAACAAAAAGAGATAAAAAATAAGTCAAGTTAACCTAAATTAATCATTAAGCACTATTACCGAGTCATTAAACTATGATAACCTAGTGAAAAATAAAAATAAAAAAAATCATGAAATCTAATTCTCAATTGCACATAATATTAATTAATGAAATTGAAGGAAAAAAATCAATTAGAGAGGGAGAGAGAGAGAGAGAGAGAGAGAGAATGAGGTCAATTAGGTTAAAAATAGATTATAAAGCTCAATTCTAAACCGATCCAATGTTAAATGATAATAAGATCAGTATAACCTTTTAAAAAAATTAAAAAATAACCTAATTTAACTAGGGTTAAAATGTTAAAACTCATGATCTTGATCTTAAGACTAAGATATTTTCATAAAAAGTAAATCAAAATAGATTACGAAACTTAATTCCAAACCGACTCAATATTAAATAATAAAATTAAAAAATTAAATAAATAAAATATAAAAAAATAACATGAGTTAATTTGGATTAATCTTTTAAATATTATTTTGTTGTCACGAGATTAAGATAATCTAATGAAAAGTAAACAAAACAAATAATAAAGTTTAATTCTCAATTAAATTAATATTAAATAGTGAAGCTAGAAGAAAAAAACTAATTAAAAAATTTGAGTCAACTGAATTAATCCGTCAAGTTAGATTAACCTGTCAAATATAAAATTTTATATTATAAAAATATAATAACTAAAAAAAATATTTAAAAAATAATAATAAAAAAATCCAAAAAAATATATAACTCAAAGGCATTTGCCTTTCACGGTGTGAATTTGAACAACGATGGGCTGATGCATCTAGCATGAAGTATACCCGGCGAATAAAATTATAAAAGGAATCTACACCGTTCTGCACTGCCTTGTGAGAGCACCGAGAGAATCCGGAGATCAAGGGCTTATAAGATGATGGGAACGACAACGTTTTTGGCCCTACCAGGTCAATTAATGATTTAACGTCTGTTTATCCAAGATTAGAGGTGGAATTAGCGAGAGGCAGGCAAGTGTGAAACTTCATCCTAAGCCCATACGTTTTTTATTTTTGTCCAGAAGCCCATGTCTTTGTTTGCTTATAATAATGTTTGAGAAACAAATTCATTCCTTCATTGATTTAATAACGGTGTCAATCAGCCTCTACGCATGCGAGTTCAGCTATATTTAACAAACGAATAATTTACTAATTGCATGTCAATCTACCTATTTGAATTAGTATTTTATGATAAGAAAGTGAAGATTTCATAAAATATTGCTGAAGTAAAAGTTGAAACCTAATGACAGCAACCTTTTAAATTATTATATTTAATTAAAAAAGACTGGCTCCAGATTCATTAGTCCTTCATCTGAATCAAAAATGCTTAAAAGAAAAGTAAGAATTTTGTATGGGGAAAAAGAAGTTCAAATCCAGCCATGATTTTGTTACAGCCCAGATGACTACATGCGCATCGTCCTAGGGAAGCCTGCACATGACTTAAATGGCTTGAAGGGTGTACTTTGTAAGTAATTACACGTTGAAGTGGGCCCAACAACATGCTCCTCTTTGATTGTTCTTCAGACCCAAGGGAACCTCGATCCTTGCTCGGGGGTGCCATTTAGTTGGCTTTACTCGAGTAATTACGTGTTACAGCACCTAGCTTTCAATTGGGAGTGTTTGCATTTATCGGAGAATAAATATTAGACTACATATCAGGTTGGACCAAAAAAAAATAATAATAATTTAGACCATAGAAAATTTCCAATGTTATAATTAAATTTGGTATATCAATTCAAACGTGAAAACTCTCATCCTACATCTTTACATTTTAAATTAAATGACGAGGGTTATTATGATATAATTTTATTAGCTTGATATTTAAAAATAAAATTAAAAAAAATCAGGTCAACTCCACTAAACTCATAATCATGGTTATAAACTTTATTATATCAGATTAATTTTTAATTTTTATTATATGATAAAAAATATAAAAATTAATTTATT
This sequence comes from Populus ilicifolia, assembly GCA_015708895.1. Lineage (NCBI taxonomy): Eukaryota > Viridiplantae > Streptophyta > Magnoliopsida > Malpighiales > Salicaceae > Populus > Populus ilicifolia. Next base: position 506,948 of record SRLM01000076.1, on the reverse strand, counting down.
ATCAAGTACTAAAAATAAAATTAAATAAAAATATCACTTTAAAAAATAAAATTAATATAAAACCAAAAAAACACACAGGTAAACACAAAGTACTATGATGTAATATTTTATTTATGGCAACTTCATTCTAAACAGATACTTGGTGCATTGTGAACTCTTTTGCGTTGGTTACTTTAAGTTAAATTGTCAAGGAATGATAAAAATAAAAGATAGGCTACTAAGGTGAAAAAGACAGGTGAAGTAGATGGTGGTTTCAAAGTTTGTGTAAAAAAGTTTATTTTCATCCTTTTACTTACCAAATGATACCTTTGCAATCCCTAATTTTTTATATTATTTAATTTTGGTACAGAACTCATTGTTCTTTTTCCTTTTTTATCCTTGGCTATATAGAAAGAGAAAATATTTAGTCATATTCAAGGAAAAAAGAGAGAGAGAAAGTTTTTACTAGCATGATCATGTCCGTAAAAAACATTGATATTAATATTCATAAGTTTTATTTGATGAGAAAAATTTAACTTGAGTGTTATTTCATTTGAAATTCTATAAAAAGGAATAACATTTGAAAATCTTTGGCTTTTAGGTTAATTCTTTATTTTTGAACCGATAATTTAGTTGTTTTAAGGTGCTGATGAGTTTGTATGGGTCTCTAAATTGTTTTGTAGGTGTTTTTGGGTCAAAATTGTTGAAACATGAAATATTTTTATAGTTAAAAAACACAAGTCTAAAAATTTCAGTGATTTAAGGGTTGTTGAAAATTGAAGATGCAAATGACAAATAATCTAATTTATTTTACGATATATAAGATTAAATAGGCAAATATATTGGTGATTTTACCTTTACTTTAGGTCCGAAAATCAATCCATTAGCCCAGGATTCTAGGGCTCCTTCTTAAAGTGCTCCTTTTCAATGTGTTATGATTTCATTCAAATAAAATCAAAATTAAATAATTTTTGTACAAAATCATACATCAATATTTATCTTTAGATTATGGGAGGACTAATATTTTATTATTATTATTTTAAATATAATTTTATTATTTAAGTTGTAAATTTGATAGGCTAATCAGAGTTGGATTGAATCTATTCTCATTACTTTTTTTTTTAATTTCATACTCCAACAATAAGTAGTTAGGAGTTGATCTTTATATCTTTTCTTGATAAAGAGATCCCATTTTCACGATTCAAGTCATAATTTTGATTTTTTTTCTAGTTTTACTCAGTTATTTTTTTAGTTTTTTTTCAAATTAAATATTTATTTTTTATTTTAATCATTCAATACTTGATTGATTGAATTTTAACTATTTAATTTGTTTTTATTTGTGTTTTATAGGGTCATTACAATCTTGTGACTCGAGTAATGAGTTAGTCCGTGTTGATCTAATTCATCATCATTTTAATTGTTTTTAGATATGGTATTTGACATGTTATAATCTTAATGTTTTAAAAATGTATTATTTAGTATGCATCAAATTTTGGATTTTCTGGTGTATTTAAATGTTTTTATGGCCTGAAAAAAATTCATTCACCCCATAGTGCGGGAAAAGGAACTAATGTCAACAAATACATGTATTATGTAAAATTTATGCATTAAAAAACTTATTCTAAATATTGATTTTAAAATTAGAATGAAAGAAACCCCTTCCCCAATATAATCTATCCCTGGAGTTAAAGCCTTCGTAATGAGAATTGATAAGTCCTATTCATAGCATCACACTAGCCATTCGACTCGTTTTTNCGGGTTTTTTTTTTTTTTTTATATACATACATAGGTTTTTGTGTTTTTTTACATAAAACAATTTCAACTGTCTATGTTTTTCTATTCATAAATAGTAATTAAATGCTACCTTAGAGTCTTGGTAATAATTTATGTGTTATTGTACCTGGAGAATGTTTATCAATATTTTTTTAAAAATAAAATAAATTAAAATAATATTATTTTTACTTTTTAAATAAATAGTTTTAATATTAACATAAGATAAAATTTTAAAAATATAAAAAAATTTAAATTTTTTGAAATATAATTTAAAATAACCTGCTAATAACATAACTAAAAATGTGATTATAATTATTTTTAAAAATATTTTTAATTTGGAACAGTATTAAAATAATATTTGTTATTATTTTTAAAAAAATATTTTTAATACTAGAGCATTAAAATAATTTTAAAAAATTAAAAAATTATTAATTTAGAAAATAAAAAAAATAAAATTTTTAAAAATATTTCTAAATTATAAAACAACCATGACTCCATCAAAACTGTTGTACTCTCGACGGGTAGACGCTATAAAGACAAAAATACAAGAGTAGCAAATGCGAGCATGCTTGGTGGAATGAGAACTGCACATCATGTACCCAACGAATTCAATAAATGTCGAGAGATGGGGCATGCCACTGGCGGCTTCATATATGGACCGTCATACGCGGATCTTCCTTGATCCTATTTTTTCGGTTTCAATGAATCTAACAAACGTCCAAAGATGGGCCCCGTCTCTGGAGGCTTTTAGTGCAGGATCTTGCTTTCAGATTTCTCGATTGATATTTTTTCCTGGCTTTTAAGGTTTTTTATAATATTATTAAATCTAATTAAATAATTAAATTTTAAAATATATCAATTTAATTTTTTATTTAATTCAAGTTTTGAAATAAATTGTATAAAAATTAATTTAAAATAAATTATTTAATTTAATAAATTTAAAAATAATGATTTGTAAAAATATAACATAACTTGTAAAAAATTATTAAAATAATAATTTTTTTATACTGAAAGGATACTAGATTAGATCTCTTCTGATTACCTTACAACTTAAATTATAAATTTAAATAGATTTAATAATTTTATTATTTTAAATTAATTTTATGATAATATTAGATGCTTTTAAAAATGAATATCAATCCTAAAAAAATATTCATTTAAAATTATAATAACTTTATTAAAAAAAATTATAAACTTTATTTTTCAATATATTTAATATTAAATAAAAATAAAAATATAATTTTATATAAAAAAAATTAACTCGATTTAGCACGTACAAGATTCTAAAATATAATTTACCTTATCACATGTCACGTCTGACAATAGGGCTCCAGGTGGAAAAAACAAACAAGGCTGACACCTTTTCAACTGCAATATTTTTTCTAGGTGTTATTTAGATTTTTTAATGTTTTCATATATAAATCTCAGGTTCTAGCAAGAGAGGAGGAGATTTTCTCAACACGGCATATAAAAAAAATCAAATTTTATATTTATTCACTATTTTTATATAATATTTACTTAAAAATCTTAAAATAATTTTGACATCAGAGGCTTGTTACAGGTAAAACATTCATCCAACTCCCTGTAATCCGTGAAGAAAACTAAAATTCAGCTAAAGTTCTTTTAAGACTCATCAACCGGGAAATAAAAAGAAAATGATATAAAAGGATATTTGCCCAAAATCAATCGGCATTAAAATTATTTTGCCCCGTTGCCCTGTCGGTGTCCATGAAATGTAGGTGGGTGCATCGGACACTAGTTATGGATGAAGCATTCTTGAAATTATCTTGCAATAAACTTAGTGTCGGTTAACATGCAAGTTTTCCCAGGAATGCTTTGCCGTAAAAAAATAAAATTAAAAATAAAATTGAAACAACCATAATTATCCATTTTTTGGTACAATATCCTTTACACTTTCTTTATTACTAGTTTAATATTATTTTTTAAAATTTCTAACCTAAAATACCAAAACAAATCTTTAGAACATTGATAACCCCATTTTTAAGGTCAAAACATACATTAATTACTCTGAAAATTTAAAATCAAATCATTTTTTTTACATGATTATATAGTTAAACTACCTCTATTAAACCTTCCTCACCAAAAATAATTTATTGACATTAAATTTGATTTTTTTACCGTTGAAATCTATTTGATTGAAAGATTTCTCTGCCTTCCTTTTTTAACATCTTTTCTCCTTGTCTTTCAATCATCAATGACTGAAATATAAAAAAATTAAATTTTTATACTAAAATGCAAATTTTAAAAAATTAAAGATCAAAGTATAGAAAGATATGCCTCTTGAACAATAAACATGGATAAAATTGTTATTTTTAATTTAATCATGCTCCTTGTTCTTTGAATTATTTTTTAATTAAATCCTATAATTATATTTTTCAATAATGATTTTTAATGTAATGTAGAAATAATTTGTCATAGTAAATACTACGCGTGAGTATACAAAACAAAATAGACTCCAAATCATAAAACTGAACCAACATGACTTGTAAGAACGATAAAACAAAGAAATAAGATTAAATGAGCACATGCCAAACTCGGAAAATTTCAGGAAAAAAAAAAACTATAAACACTGGGGTGAATACACTAATGACTATGTATACTGCACGATAAATTCCCTACCCTCTTTTTTTTAAAAAAAAATAAAAAATAAAATTGATCGGGCAAGTAGTAAATTGAGTTCCTAACTAAATTCGTGCTCACTAACAGAATATTAGTATGGATGGCATTTTACCTAACTATGTGGCTACATCTACAAAATACGTACTCATACATTGACTGAACGAAGAAAAGAAGCTTGTTCGAATAAAGATGAATAAAATTGTCAATTGTTAACAGGTTTTATCTAATGAAGTGAGTTCTACTTGGATTTGTTTTATTTGACAATTATTTAATAAAATAGATTTAAATTGAAGAGAAATTTTGGTTCCTGGTTGATTTAAAATTTTTATCTATTTTTATTAGTTTTTTTAAATTCAATTATAAATTTATCGAGATGTTTAAACCATTTCTTTGTATGTTTTGTTTCGAAAATAAGTTGAAAAGTAAATATAAACATCTTTTTTTAGTTATCATGATGGTAAAAATCTAGAAAAAATCAAATGCATCACGTGAATTTCTTTTTTAAAAATAATATACAGCCCACCGTTTTTTTATATATATATATATAAGACTTGCATGCATACCATTTCTAGATAGTTTAGGTGCTAGCTGACTTCCTAAATCTAATAATACTTTACCTGATTTGATTTTTTGTTATTTAAAAAAAATTATATTTAAATTAATATTATTTCTCTTTGATTTTTATTTTTTTTATTTAGCTTTCCTTTTAAAAAAATTGTGGTTGTCTTTTAATCATTTTATATGTGTTTAATTTTTAAAGAGTTTATTCTAATTCATTATGTTTATGTTTTATATAATTTAAACTTATTCAATAAAATATTTATTTTTAAATAACATTTTTAATAAGTTCTTTTAGTATATTTTTTCTTTGATTTTATTCAATAAACTTTATGTATTTGTTGGTTAAGTAATAAGCTAAAAGGTGTGGGAATTCATTATTCATCCACGTCGTCGAATGAATTACAACAATAATTAACCGGCACATTCCTTTATTTTTTTATTTTTAATTTTTTTGTACTTTTTTTTTATTTTTCCTTTTTTTTACTTTTTCTTGTTTATTTTTTAAAATTATTTCTATTAATTTTGTTTTTTTAATATTCAACTGATTAAAATTTTCACTTTCAAATACCGTGGATTGTTGTTCTATATGATTTTTTTATTTTATTTTTTATTTTTTGAAATTATATTTTTTAATATTGATTTGATTGATAATTTAGTTTTGTAATTTTTTCTTTGAAATATTGTTGATTGCTATAATAGTTCCCTATATGATTTTTAAAAAATTTATTCAAAATTATTTTTTATTTTATTTTTTTAATATTTAGTTGGTTAAGAAGTATACTTACAATATGTGAAGGAAATACTATAATTTTTCTCATAAATTATCTTAAATTGCTACAATATTTTTTCTAGCATGGTTTTTATTTGTTATTTTTAATTATTATTTTTTTTAATATCAAGTTGGTTAAAAATTATAATTACAAGTAAATACAATTAACGCTAAATCATGTGGGAAAAACACTATAATTTTTCTTACAAATCATCATGGATCGATACATTTTTCCTCATACGGTTCTTTTTCCAATTTTTTATGTTTTTTATAATATTATTTTTCTAAAATTATCCTTATCGATGATATTTTTTAATATTAAACTGATTATAATTTAACTTTATAATAAATTTTAATTACGTGGGGAAAGCACTATATTTTTCTTTACAAAATATAATGAATTGCTACAGTGTCTCTCTACATAACTTTTTTTTCTTGTGATTTTTTTTAAAATTATCTTTATTAATTGTATTTTTTTAATAATGAGTTGATTCAGAATTATAATTATAAGTTATTACAAATAAGACTAAATTATATGGGGAAACACTATAGCTTTCATTACAAAACACTGTAAATTGCTATAGTATTTTTAACTGGTTTTTGTCTTCCTGTTTTTTTTGTGTTTATTTTATTTTATTAAAAAAATTATCTTTATCAATTTTTTTTAATACTGAGTTGATTGATAATTTAGCTTTGTAAATTTTTTCTTTAAAATACTATGAATTGCTATAGTGTTTTTCCACATGATTTCATAATTAATTTTTTTTAATATTGAACTGATTAAAAATTATAATTACAATAAAACTAAATCATATGAGAAAGCATTGTTATTTTTTCATAAAATATTGTAAATTGCTATAATATTTCTTTAGATGATTTTTTATGATTATTTCTAAAATTATCTTTGTCGACTATATTGAAAAAAACACAATAGTTTTCCTTACAAAACATTATCAATTGATACAATGGTTTTTTAAAATTATTTTTGTTGGTTTTTTTAATATTAAACTGGTAAAAAAATGAACTTTATATTTTTTTTATTAATAAAAAAATAAATCATGTGCTGAAAGCACTATATATTTTCTCACAAAACACTGTGGATTGCTACAAATCATTTTATTCAGTCTCTAAGTTTTTTTATTAACAACACAAGTTTTTTTTTTGTTATGAAATATTGGCTCCATTATACTTTTATTTCCTATTACTTATTTAATGCTGATTCAAAATTATAACACTATCAAGTATATTTATTTTATAAGCTCGCATTAATGCACATGCATACCATCTCATTTCTGCTATTATTTGATAAAATAAAAAATTTATTTTAATAAGTTATTGAATATAATCATGGAAATAACCTGTGTTACAAGATCAAATATTTTAATTTATACATGTTTTTTAATTTTTTTAAAATATATGTTTATTTATTATCAATGATTTTTTTATCAACACTCATAATTTTTTATTTGTTTAATTACATGTTTCCATAATTTCAAATTTCAATTTACTCTTAATATTTTTTTGTGAAAAAAAACATTTCGTAAAAATTTGCAGCAGAATACTGGTTGGCTAGTTCTTGTTTTATTAATTGCCTTTTTGTTTATATAGGTGTTATTATTATTTTTTTCATCTTCTAACCTTTTAAAATGAGAGCCTTGATGTAAAAATGACGTAAGAATTGAAAGAAACCTTCCAAGTATCAATCAAATGCATTAAAGTCTAGGTAATAGCTAATAGCTAATAGAACAAGACTTTGATTTACTAATACTACTTTTGAATCTTGAATTTCTACAAACAGGAAAAGGAGGAGATCATCGAGTCAACCATAAACTTTTTGATGTTATCTTCTACTTCTAGCTATAACACTAACTTCTTGGGAGAACATTCGACAAGAGGAGGCTATTTATTGAGGCAAATCAAGAAAGAAGCCACAGCATGGCATTTTGCTTGTCACAGTTCGCTACATCTTCTAGTCTCTGAGTTTCCTCTTCCTCCTTCTCGCTCTCCCACAAACAGGATAGCATATTCTCTTCTTTGGTCTTATCTCCTATCTCAAGGTGTCCTCCCATCACATCATCCCAGTTCCAATCAACGCCACCATAGTCAAAACCTGACGTGCTTAATGAAGAAAAAGAGTGCCAGTCACCACTCTCTCCATTCGAGCTCAAATCACCAATGGACTCAAAAACGTTTACTGTTTTGTCAGGACTCGAAACCCCACTCTGCCTCTCACCACTGTGAACCAAGAGACCATTTTGTCCCTCATCATTTAAACTCGAATCACCGTCTGGATCCAGCAACTCCTTGTCCATCACCTCATTAAAACTCAGCATCTCATTTTCAATGCCTTCACAGAATTGTCCGAAGCTATCATTTTCTTTCTCAACTCCAATAGGGTTCAAAATTGAATTCTGTCTTCTTCTCTTTTCACGAGGGCACATGACCAGGTTTGCTTTCTCCCCGCCTGAACCCAACATTACTCCTCCAGTTTCTGGACAGGGAGTTGTTACGACAAGGTCCATTAGGTCCTTTTCCTCTGCACATGGATCCCAAATCACCGTGTCATTGATTGTACTTGACAAGGTATTTTTCTCTGCTGCTGGTGTCTGTGGCAATTGGATGCCTTCAACATTTGAATTAGAGAAATCACCAGTATTATTTTCCTTTCGTGGTCTCTTTGTTGGCATCCTGATGGCATCTTTATGAGGGTGGCTAATTAATTTTTTCTTTATTGCAAATCTACCTGCTCCACTTTTGGCTAACATGCTCTCCTTGGCTGTTTCGATGATCAATGGTTGTCTTTCATTTACAGGTCTTCTAAAGCTGTAAATTCTTCTGCTCAAATGAGAGTTCCAGTAGTTCTTTATCTCATTATCTGTTCTTCCTGGTAAATGACTGGCTATCAAAGACCACCTGAGCCATCAAAAAACAATGAGCTTTTAATACATGCCATGCCAAAAATAAAATAGAATAGAATTGATTAAAAATTATGCATGGCCAAAAGTGACGACTCATCCTTACTTTTGCATCTTTATGGTGGGAATGAAATGAATACAACGTTATCAAAGGATCGAACTGTATGATAAGGGAACATCCAAAAGTTATAGCTGGGAACTCAAATCCATATTGTAACCAGAGAAGATAAGAAACGTCCCTAGTTACGCTGGCCATCTCCTCCTAATAAACCTAAAAGCAAGTCATCTCCATGACTCGATTGACCGGTATCTCTCTCTATATGAACCAGTTGGCAGATCAATATGTTTATATATATCAATTTCTCGAAATGTACCTAAAACATAGTGATTTTTCACATCACGCCCTAGCTGGAAGATTCCTAACCAATTAAAGACAACTATGAGACTATGACCCGTGAAGAACAATATCGGCTAGTCAGTAAGCGCAGAACAAGGTAAACCAGGATAGATTTGAAGTTTAATTAATTAAACAGCCACAGCAAGCCCTCCCTACAAAGCTAGTTATAGTCGGCGATTTGTTACTTCCTTTCCTTTGGGGTATTGGGAGCCGAGAGGTAATTTATTATCCATCCAGACCACCCCCGAGCCCTTGTTCATTACCAACGAGAAAACTGAGATTTCCGTACACTTATAGGGACAAGATTAACAATGAACATGTGATTGGATTGAGCAGATGAGGTTAATGAAATCACCCCTTTGAATCCGAACTAAGCACCAGTAAATCAGTAACTAACTAATTTAGTAGCCTACAGTGTAGTCTCCGATATGTTATTCTCCTGTTTATCTGTCTATTTTAAAAATATTTTTACAAAAATAAATATTTTTATTTATTTTAAATTAATATATTTTAAATAATTTTAATATATTGATATAAAAAATATTTTTTTAAAAATAGAAAGATATTATTAACATATATTTTAATATACAAAATTATTTAAAAAATAACTGTAACTTATACTTTCAAATAAAAAAAATATATATGTTTTAGTTTTAACTTGATTATCTTTAAAAACAAAAGTGTTTCTTTAAGATCGATCTTGAAAAAAATTAAATATTTTAACTAGCACGGAAAAAGGTTTTAGAAAACCTCCGACCGTCGAAAGAAATTATAATTTTTAAGATGACACCAAGTTATATCCCACCCAGTCGTTCATGTTGGCGACTTTTGATCTTGATTTTTTTTTAACCAGTGGATATAAAGCTATGGTCATTACTGGAACGCTTACAGAACTATGAAACAGTAATTAGACAAATATATAAAAAAATCTTAAATCCTTGAGTAAAATAAACATCGTGGAAACATATTTCACAGAGTTGAAAACTTTCAAAAACATTCGTAGAAAGGCTGTGGTGATTCGAGTCACCTAATTAGGGATCTAGAACATGGTTTTTCTAGCTCGCTAAATCAAGGCCAGCGCAGCCATCTCTCTGTAGCCGGAAAGACAAAGAATATATGACTTTTGCCCGGAGAAGTTTTTTCCTTTTTCCTTCTGCTTGTAGCCGAACAATTTTAGAGTTACTCCCGCTTTACATGCAATCACATAATCGTGATTGTTGAAAAAATGATGTTGTCTTAGCGGTCGCCATTCCAGTTCTTTACCAGTTAATTTACTCAAACAATATTATGAAGGAATAATTCAAGAATGTCAGGAGAGGAGGGACTGAAAAGAAAGGGGAAGCAAAGAAAAGAAAACAGGGAGGGTAGGAGTAACCAACCAACGAATGAAAATGCTGCTTCGATGCACTCACCTATTGCCCAGAGAAGCATGTAAATTTACGATGATCTCTTCCTCCTCAGCTGATATGTTTCCCCTCTTCAAGTCAGCTGCCAAATAGTTAATCCATCTCAATCTGCAACTCTTTCCACACCTAAGCAACCCTTCAAAATGAAAAAAATAAAAATAAAAAAGTAAATAATATGCTCTGAGCAACCCGTAATAAGTGTCTTTTTTAAAAAAAGAAAAGAAAAGGAAAAACAAAGAAAGAAAGAAACAAGTACCTGCATTCTTGGGCAATGACCGCCAAGACCCTTCTCCGTTAGCTTGAATATACTTTGTCAATTTCTCATCCTCTTCTGCAGTCCATCTCCCTTTCTTCAAGCCCACCTTTTCACAACAAGGTGCCCTTCCCATTTGTCTTCAGTGAGAAACCGACACTGCTACTTGCCAGACAGTAGACTGCTTTGGAACTAGCCGGAAAAAAGGTAAAACTTTGGATTGTAGCCTGGAGGGCAAAGTGTGACTGTGTGGATTGTCTACTTGAGTGTGAAATGTAAAATTTATAGCGGCCCTTTCTAGAAGTGGGACCTCGTGCGTGGGGCTAGTGACGAACATAGATCTGTGGTATTTATTCGGGCCACGAGACAAAAAACAACAACACAGTCGTGGCATCTCCACCGTCTAGGGCCTCGTGACGAGGCATGCATCTCCACGTTGATGCCCCGCGTTGCATCCGTTGAACCGCCAATAGGTAGTCAACCGTTACCCTCGATTAAAAGACCACCAATTCCCCGTTTGAATTTGTGAAAAACTTTTAAACTTTTCTCAGTTGTATTCTAGACAGGAGCGACTTGTTCTGATATTTTCATTAGATTTTCACCTGAAAACAATTTTTTTTACTGGAACAAGGGAGGGGTCTTCAATGATTAAATTAGTAAATATTGAAAGGGTAAAAAATGCATGTAAAGAGAAAAGATGTGGAACAAGAGAGTGAGTATCTGCTGGACATGTTAATAATGTTACTCAAGCATGCTTGAGCATGTCTAGGCATGTCCCATGGCGGAGAGAGAAAAATAATAAGGAATATCTGCTTTTTTAAAGAAATGAGCTATTGTTTTGTATGCTATACTTGTTATTAGTCGATGTTAGCGCCTGAGAGTGAGTTATTGGGGCCAAGACAATTTGTGCAAGGCTTGGTTTGTTAAAGTTTCTACTTTAATAGGAAAAATCGAGGAAACCCCTTAGTAATTCTTGTTTGTGCCTCTCAGCTGAACCAGACGTTCCAAGTTACATGATATTGTTTTTATTGTTTGCTCCAAACAGCTTAGTTTTTGTTCCTGTGCCTGCACAACATCCAAGATGGACTCTGTTTTTTTTTTAGATTAATGTAGGTGTTCGGACCAGCTTTCACGTATCATGACTAATTCCACATGCCCTGAAGTTAACGACCATGTAAATCTCCAATGACCATTATACGAGCAACTAAAGACTCGAATCTGAGACCACGTAGAAAGTAAAAGATGGACTCCGTTCTTGTCTTGAGGGGCCGGTGAGTTACTGCTGTCTCTATCCATCAAATAGTTTGATCTGCTTTTATACAGTCATCATATCTTGTTTGTATGATAATCTATTGGAAAACAGAACAGTAGTTTTGGTTATTTATTTGATGATTGAAAAATATAATAGATAGTCACAATTAAAAATAAAAAGGAGATTCATTATTAATCTCGTTAGATTAATGCACAAAAGGACATATGTATGATTAACTTAACTTATTATTTAAATTTTATTATTAAAAACACTCGGAATTATATTTTTATCTCACATAAATGCAAGACTCGCTATAAAAATATTAATAGATATTACTTTGATGAGAAATAGAAGAATATAAATGAGAGTCTATTGAGTAATTTCTAGTTTAAGAATCGTGTTTATTCAATGCTGACTGTAAATTGTCACTGCCTTTTTCATGAACTGACAACTTATAAATATTAGACCTTTGAAATTGGCAGAGAGTGGTTCATGGGTTCATGCCTCCGGACTGAAATGGACAGATCATGATTCGATGATATTTTCCCTGTGGGTTGGTGAGTTGTGATAAGATGAGGTATATATTTTTTATTTAATCAATTTTATCTTGATTATCATATCTCTATCAAATCATACAACTCTTTTATTTAACCATTATTGTTGAAGACCAATCTATTAAAAAATATATATTTTTTGTTATCCCGAGTTAAAAAAATTATATAAGCTAAATATTTAATTTTTTTAAGACTAGGAAGTATTTTTATTTTTTTAAATATTAAACATTAGTAAAATTAAAAAATAAATAAATTGGAGTGATCCAATTATTTCTCGAAGCCCGGAAAAATCACATAAATTTATTTATGCTAGTCTTGGAATGATTCTTAAAGTTTTTGCATGGCTGAACACATAACACCTAACCAAACTTAAAATATGTTAATTTTGGAAACTACAAACGCAAAAACTTTGAGAACCACATTAAAACTACACATGTAAATTAATTCGACCTCTCCAGGGCTCTCGAATTTTCAGGGATAATTCCATCTTATTATCTTTTTTATATATAATTTATTAAATTTGTAAATTACATGTGTAAATTAATACAATCTCTTCAGGGCTCTAAAAAAATATTTGAGATAATTCCACCTTCCTATCTATTATTTATCATAATTCATGAATTTTGTATTGATGACGAGGCTGTGGTGAAAAAAGAGATAATAGAAAAGGAGGAGATGATGATGGAAATTGAAATAGTTAAATGATATAGTAAGTGGATTATTATTTATAAAATATTTTTTAAAATTTAATGAGTTAAAAAATATTTTTAAGTAAAAAAATAATTTTTTAATAAAATTTTCTGTGAAAAACAAACATAAAAAAAAATATAATTTTTTTTCCTAAATATCTTACACCAAGCAAATGAACCCAAACCTATAAATAATAGACAGGGCAGCAAGTTCAGCGACGCCAATATGTTTTATCCTTGCTTTTTTTTTTTCTTTTTTATCTTATCTTTTCGTTCCATAATGGTTAGTCCAATAGTTAGCAGGCCAAGGCTTGAAGCCATTTTGGATCTGGGCACCACTTCCGGGACGCATTTCTCAACTAGAATTGCGACGTCGTTTATAATTAGAAGGGTGTTTGAATAAAAATGGCTCCTACTTATTTTTACTTTTTATATTTTAGAAAAAAATATGTTTTTATAGTTTTTACATATGTGATTTATACTTAAAAATATATTATATTTTTAATAAAAAAACTACCGTATTTTTAACCAACTATATTATTTTTATAATTTATTTTTATATTTTAAAAATTTAAATTTTTTTAATATATTAATATCAAAAATAATTTTTTAAAAATAAAAATATTATTAATATATATTTTAATATAAAAAATTATTTTAAAAAAATACCAACCACGCTTTAAGGGCATCCATCGGCTCTCATCAAGCGGTTTGCTGTCCTTGCTGTTGCTGCACCATGACCAAAGGAACAGAGCGAAAAGCAAAATAATTACGTGGCAGAACATGATTGATAGGAATAACTTAGAGTCCCCTCTCATTGGTTAGCTTGCAGAAAGAACACGTCGCAAAGTCAAGCCATCTTTTTGTTCCAAAAAAAAGTAATTTCAAGTCATCGCTGCCTTGTGTTTTTGGTTATACTTCCATCCACTACAGACAGCCTGGGTTTCAGACTCTCCCTGGAAGTTTGGAACACAAACGCTGTAGCAAGAGATCATTCTTTTAACAATTCGAGAGAGAGAGAGTTTCAGAGACGACTAGTCATTTAGCATTGGAATAAATCATTAACAGGCCTGGCAATTACAAACCCTAGAGCTCATTGTTTTCGGAGAGATCCACCAATTCTCTCCTCCTGATATTTTGTAATCTAAAAAATGGCGCATCAGCATGGAAGATCAAAGTTCTTATTGTTATTATGCGTGGCTCTATCATACTACGCTATCATCGCCATTGCAGGGTGCGCCTCTCTCAATCTTTCACTCCTTGACGCTTAAATATTATTTTACAGAGTTAATTTACCTAATGAATAATGGTGATGCAGGAAGAGCTATTACGAAGTTTTGCAAGTGCCTAAAGGTGCATCAGACGAGCAGATCAAAAGAGCGTATAGAAAGCTAGCTTTGAAGTATCATCCTGATAAGAATCAGGGAAATGAAGAGGCTAATTTGCGTTTTGCCGATATTAACAATGGTGTGTTTCTTCTTGTTTTAATTAATTTGCGAACTAATGTTTTGTGCTTTTCGATTAATTGATTGATTTTTGGGTCGGTAAATGAAATACTCAGCGTATGAGGTGTTATCGGATAGTGAAAAGAGGAATATTTACGATAGGTATGGAGAAGAGGGACTTAAGCAGCATATGGCTAGTGGAGGCAGAGGTGGTGGAGGAGGAATGAATTTTCAAGACATTTTTAGCCAGTATGTTCTCCTTTTTTCTTATTTTTTTATTATGCAATTTCTGTTTGTTCATTTCTTCTTCGATGTTATTCTTAAGTAGTATTCAACTAAAAAAAAGTATGAAGCTTATGCATTTCGTTCAGCTTAAACCAACTCAATAGACATTGTGTTGCGTTTTAGTTTTGTTATGGAGTTAGGATCTCTGATTTAATGATTCCGTTTTGGTCTAGTCTTAATACACCCCTAATCTGTAGCATGCTCTCTATTGCTCGCCCCCGCATAATGCCTGCATAGACTGCTATTTAGCTGTGCTGATCAGCTATTGCTGTCCCAGATCCAAGGGCTACCGTCAGACTCGTGCACAAGTGGAGAGTATTAGTACTGAATGTTTTTCTTTGAAGTTAGTGGGTCTATTATGCATACATAAATTGCATTTCACTTGACCTTTAGTGGATAACAACATTCCTGCTAATGTAAGAATTTGGTTGTGTTGAACATTTGTATGTGCCTAACCATCATTTTTTCCCTTTTTAAACCCTAATTTCAAAACCTCATGTTGCTGACCAAATGGTTCTTTAAGATTTTTTGGTGGAGGTTCGATGGAAGAGGAAGAGAAAATCGTGAGGGGTGATGATGTAATTGTAGAATTGGATGCAACACTGGAAGACCTGTACATGGGTGGTTCACTGAAGGTGAGGACATTTAAATTCAAATCTGTAACTGACCATTCTTATTGTAGAAATTGAATTCAGTTGGTGCCCTTTTGGATTCCTGTAAACTGTATGTGATGCAATAGATTGCGTTTGCTGTTAGCCTTTCTTATGGGAAGTTGCATGTAGATGCAATGTTATTTCAATGGGACAAGGCTTAGTTGCATTGAGTTGAGCTAGTAACTATCAAATTACAAACTTAAGCAGCAGTCTTTGAGATAAATTCCATATCCTCTACCCATTTTCAGAACATTGTCAATATGCTATGTAATCAAATGTAGTCAAAGAAGGATCCTTTACATTACATTATATGTTACCAAACTTAGGATTTTATGATATGTTTGGTAAAACATAAGAAAATGCAGCGGCAGAAGAAAAGCACTAGAGTCTTTCTTACATTACAAATCATGCTGCCAAACTTAGTTGTTTTTTTGTTTGCTTGTTTTTTAGTGTACAGGGATTGTTAGCATTAGTGGTGATTGATGCATGTTCTGGACCTTTCCTGCAATACACATATGGCTAGTTTAACATGCTGATGCGAGTAGTCTATATTGTATGCACAGTTTAAGGGCGACAGTCCCGGCTGATGCTACCACTTCTCTTAATGAATTTGTGACATGGGAATGTTGTTGTACAAACATAGTTAGGCGGAGCCAGAATTAACTTTAAGTTGTGGCAGTTGTATTATCTTGTTGGTGTCCTGTGTTTTTCTCAGAAGCTAGCAGGTAAAATATGATATAATGGGTCAAACATGCAGGTGTACATATGTACATGGTACCCAACATTACATGTTCGATAACATGTGAAGAAAATAGGAATTTATTGAAATAAGATTTTGGTTTGGTTTGATATCAAGCCTGACTGTTTTTTTACTCATCAGGTCTGGAGGGAAAAAAATGTTATAAAGCCAGCCCCTGGAAAAAGACGCTGCAACTGCAGAAATGAAGTTTACCACAAGCAAATTGGTCCTGGGATGTTTCAGCAGATGACAGAGCAGGTATAATATGGCTTAACAATCCTGTTATGGAAGTTCCAGTGAATCTTGCTCTCAATTATAAGTAATGTAGTAGTGAGACTATATTGACCCCTTGGAAGTTCAAATTTCCATCATTGTGCCAACTCCAGTACTACAAGGTTACTCTTTAGCTTTATTGCATTTTCTTTTTTTTTTTCCAGGTCTGTGAGCAATGTCAAAATGTCAAATATGAAAGGGAGGGATATTTTGTCACAGTTGATATTGAGAAAGGCATGCAAGATGGACAAGTAAGCTCTTTGCACCATTATGTTTAAGATTTTTGAAGATTACTTTTGGATGTACTTTTTTTTTCCTTTGCTGCACCCATATGAAAGTTGTCATTGACTTCTTCTCCCTTTGGCAAATGCCTTTTGCCTATCACTTATGAAAGCTGTGTATATGATGATAGTAAAGGGTCCTTCCCTCGAAAATACTAATGGAAGTCTTAGCTACAAGCTGCTTGCAATGAGCCTTTAATCGGTCCTTCGTTTTGGCTTTTCATATTCTGTTTTAGTTAGATTTTAAAAAAGGCTTCTTGTTTGTGTGCTTTCATATCTGCAGTTTTTTAACTTCCTTAAATGCTTTGCCTATTTGGATGACAATGATAAGCAATTAGAAGTCTCAACTGTTTTTTGGAATGTGATAAAAAATGGAATGGTGGGACCATGTGCCGTTGTCCTACTTGCCATGTGAAAATGCACTTCACTTGTGAACAATCTGCAGATTTATCATAGTGCCCGGAACTGTTTATCTGCATGTCATATGCTATGCAATTTCAAAATCTATGGAAAGTTATACTCATGATTTGGTTGGCAAACTAGAATTTTTCGTTGTTAGATCTGCAATTATGTTCCTTGCCATATTTTTTCTTAATTATTAAAATCTAGTGTCAAATGTTTGGTTTTGACACTATGGAATTTATATTATAAATCATGGAGCCTTTTGGTTTTTCCAAAATAATTTACAGCAGAAATAGCATTTATTATTTGGTATGGTTGTGTGGCATCCTTATTTGTAGTATTTTCTAGCATTTTTAGCATAATGTTACTGTGCATGCTTCAGGAGGTGGTTTTCTATGAAGATGGTGAGCCTATAATTGATGGAGAACCTGGAGATTTGAAGGTTAGTTGTAACTACACTTGTGATACGGTTTTATTACTACTGCTATTTTGTTTTTGCGAGAAAAACAAAAAATAAATAATTTATCATGCTTTCGGCAGTTCCGAATTCGTACAGCACCCCATGACATCTTCAGAAGAGAAGGCAATGACTTGCATACAACTGTCACCATAACACTAGTAAATTTTCCGCCCTTTTTCTTATTTGCTTTAAAGGTTATGAGAGACAATTTCTGCTTTTAATGTGGAGTTGATTTTTTTAAACCTTTATTTTTCACCAGTTTCAAGCGCTTGTTGGTTTTGAGAAGAACATTGAGCATCTAGATGGGCATTTGGTGGACATTAGCTCGAAGGTAAGCCACACTTGTTCTTTAGGCCTTTTTTCAGTGTTTATTTATTTGACTCCGTGCATGAGAAGGTTATGAAGCGACAATGACATGTAAATTGTGTTCAGGGAATCACCAAACCCAAGGAAGTAAGAAGGTTGAAGGGGGAGGGAATGCCTTTGCATTTCAGCACAAAGAAGGGTAATCTTTATGTCACGTTTGAGGTTCTTTTCCCCACATCACTAACTGAAGACCAGAAGAAAAGGATCAAGGAAGTTCTTGGCTAGGGTGTAGAAATTAATTTCTTTCACGTCCTGAATTCCTCAAATTGTAACATGGCATTATATAGAAAATCTGAAAGCTTGCCAAGGATTTTGTTTTTTATCCCTTGTTGCGGAGTAGCATACAAATTAGTAAGATTTTGCCCATTTAAGCTAAAACTGCCCCTGCTTCTTAAGAATTGTCACTGAGAACTGCAATAGAAGCAAAAATTAAAGAGGAATTAATTGCTCTAGGTGTTCATGTGCTCCACTTTTATTGGAAATGACTGCTTCATTTGCCTGATTTTGCTAATTGCGAGTGATTTACGATTTTACACAATTCGTTCTGCACTGCCAAGAATGGCATTCTGTAATTCCGTTATACAATTGCCAATCGAATACAATGAAGATTCTATCTGAACTACTAGAACTAAATACCAATAAACTGGTCATACTCTTGTGTAGGATTTCAAGTTAATTTGTAACATAAGAGAAAATGACATTTATTTTATGGATGTATTTTTTGGTATCATGAATTTTTTTATTTTTTTTTTTACTTGAGAAATGAAGAGATAGTGTTTATGATTAATAAAATAAATCAAAAAAATATATAAATTGACAAGTCAAAAAAATATATTAACACTAATTAAATACCAAAGCAAAATTTTGATCTTTCTAGTAATGCACATGCAAATATTTTATTTTATAAGTTTTCCTTTATTTTATGCACACAAATTATTTTTTTTATATATAATTCCATCATGCAAATACAACTTATTTATATAAAATATAAGAAAAAAATTTAAAGATAAATTATAACAACTTCTTAGAGGTATTGTGAAATTACAAAAAAAAACCATGAAAAATATTAGTTACTATTTTTTTTATAAAGGAAAAAAAATAAAGTTACCCAGACATTCACTATATACATAAAGAGAGAACATTATGGATTGGAATGTATTTATTTTTCCTTTAAGCACTTTCTATTTTGGTCAATCGACTATTTTATTCAATTTCTTCCTTACATTTTATATTTTAAGTTAACTGGGACTTGATATTAATAATTTGTTTTAATTAGCTTATTATAATTTTCATGGTCTCGAAAAATATTATCATGTTAAGTTAATATTTTATTTTGTCTTAATAAAAATAAATATTAATAAAATATATAAAAATATATTTAAGATGTTTTTTGAGATTAATAATTTGTTTTAATTAGCTTATTATAATTTTCATGGTCTCGAAAAATATTTTATTTTGTTTTAATAAAAATAAATAGTAATAAAATATATTTAATATTTTTTTCATTAGATATCATTCAATTTGACATTTATGAAAACATAATTTTTTTTTGTTAAACTTTATCTTATGTTTCTAATAAGCTATTAATTAGAAAATAATTATTCTGTAAAAAAAGGAATGCATTATCAAGTTGAAGAAATTTTAATTAAAGATATATATTTTTTATTATCATTTCAAACCGTTTATATTTTTTAGATTTATTCTGATTCCTTTTTGTTTTTATTGAATAAACAACATAGCCCAAAAAGATAAAAATATATTAATAAGAAATTGAAAATGATACTTGAACATTATTTTGTTTAAATAGAATTTAAAGTGGCTTATCAAAAAAATAATAATTTATTGCCATATAATTAGATAAAAAAATTAAGGATATCCCCAACTTCTTTTATATTTTAGTTAGCATTAACAAATTTTTAAAAGTTATTTATGCATGTAATGCTAAATTTATTTTATGAAATGCACATGTCAAATTTTTAATTGACAGTAAACAATTTAATAAAATAAGAGAGAGGAAATTAAATAAAAATATTAATGAAATCATTTTAAAAAGGGCAAGATGTTGGACATGGCAGGCCGAGCACGCGCTTTTCATCAAGAATGAACAGTCCATGTCAGCACAGGTTGTTTTTTTTTTTGGCAAGAGCATGCAACGCATCATCCAATTTATTTATTTATTTAACGAAGCTATGGTAATAAAAATTTTGTGGTCCCAGTTTTTGAAACCTAAAAACCTATTTTTAAAACCTTGTCTTAACTTGAAAATATCCCAAAAAAATCAACAAACTCATTTCCATCTTTAATACACCATCTAATCATTATGAAAAACAAACACCAGACAAATTAAAAAAAAAATCTTTTTAGACTTTGGTGTACTTTTTGGGCACCGTCTAAGGGAAAACCATCCACTAGACTCTTCTCTTCAAAACCAACCCATTAAAATGAAGATTGATTGAACTTTTTGATTGCCAGAATGTCGTTATCTAAGCGTTTTCTTTCTTTTGAATTTTTTCGATGACTTTATCTCTCCCCTCGTAACATCTAGAATTGAAATATATATATATATATATATAAATTCTCAAAACTAAAATATAAAAAATTAAATAATACATGAATTAGAACTTCAAAAATCAAATTAAAGTTTTTCATGTCTAAAAAAAACATTATATTTTTCACTGACCATCAAGAATTTTGTAACTCTTCGCAAATATAAGAGCATATCAAATAAAAAAAAAATTCACATTAAAAGAAACTAAAGGGGTTATGATTTTGTTGTGGCCTCACTTACTATTCATCTTCTTATAAATTAGAATAATAAATTTTAAAAAAATTAATTTAAACTTTTATTCTATACAGTTCATTTATTTTGAGCTCAAATTAGCAATCATTATATATTTTTCTAAGAGGGAAAGTTGAGTTTAAAGGCATAAAACTAAATTTTAAAAAAAAAAGTAAAATAGATGATAGCTTTGAAAATTATTTAAAAAATTCATTTTAGTCTTTCGGTTTTTTAGCTACTAGGTGATTTGTACCATTAATTTTAGAAAATAATTATTTTTCATGTTAAATAGTTTCATGTAATGAGAAGATTTCAAATTAGATGTTTTTTTTTTAATCTTAAAAGTGACTGAAACAATAAATTTGGACTCGGGGAGATTTTATTTCAAGGTAGTTTTTTATGTTTATAAAGGTCATTAATTGGCTTAATAAAACTTTTAGGGTGTTTTTTTATGTATTTTTATTAAAAAAATATATTGAAAATAGGTTTTGACTAAAAAAATAAAACCTTATTTTTCTAACCGATTGGAACCTAAGTAATTTTAGACGGCACTTTATCTATTTATTATAAAAAAATTATCAATCACTCCCATTAACTTTATCTATTTATTCTTGTTTTTGTTTTTTAATAAATACTTTTTATATATCTTTTTTATAATAATTTTTAAATTTATATTTTAATTAATACTCATTCTTTGTTATTGTACTTGCTTATTTAACCTTTTTAAAATAGAAATTATTTCTAATTATAATTGATGTATTTGATTTTTGTAAAGCTTAGGATAATTCATCTATAATTTTTTTTTATATATTTTACATGGATTGAATTTATTTTAAAAATAAAAATATTTATTTTTAAAAATATTTTAATATGTGCATCCTTGTATAATTTGTTTTTATTTTATTTCATTCAATGAATTTTATGTGTGTTTTGATTTTTATTAAAATAATTTATTTTAATAAAATAATTTCATTGAATACAACTTGATAAATGATCTATGTTGCAATATTAGACATATTAATTCATATTTCTAGATGCAAGGGTTCTTGTTTTATTTAATTAGTTGAGTATATAAGTTTTTTGATTTTTATTTATAAATTATTTTATAAAAAAACACATTGAAAAATTCTACATGCTCAACTTTTTTTTATCATGTATTGATGTTTTCTATTTAATCATTATTATTTTTATTTTTTGTCTTGATCCTTTTATAAAAGCTGTTGTTTTTAATCTCACCCTTCATTTATTATTCATGTTTGGATTAAATAAAATTCAATTCATTTTTTTTATATTACCTTCATTGCATTCATCTTATTTCTACAAATGTTTTTTTTTTTTAAGGTGGATAGGTATTTTGAAAAAATTAGTTTTAACATTAAATTTCTTCTCTTTAGAATTATAAATTAAAAGGGTTGATCTCTAATTTATTTTTGTAGATTTTTAAAGATTGAATTTCATTTGTAATCAAATTTGTAATACTCTAAAGCATTTCAAATATAAAATTTCATTAAAATCTTTGAATTAAATTGAATTCAAAATGCTCCAAAAATGTTAACTCTTTCTCCAATGAATCATGATTAACTTTTCCATGTTACATTTTTGTGCTTTGACCCAAGAAAATTGAAGAGAAAGAGAGGGAGGAAATTGAAAATATTGGTGCCCTATTTATTTTATGGGAAGTAAGTTTTTAGAAATTAATTTTTAAATTTTTAAGTGTTTATTTACCATTAAAAAAATTGATCAATAAAAAATATATTTTTAGAAAAAATTAGCTTGATTTTCAAAAAAATATTTTCTTTTTAATTTGAACGGAAAATATTTTTTAGAAGTTATGGAAAAATTAGAAATTTCTTGTTATTTATTGATTATATCAAATTTGATTTTCAATCTTTTAATTGTTATATTTTTTTTTACTTTTTTTTCAATTTAATCCCTTAAAATTTAATTGAATTTGATTTTTATATCAACCCCGGTTTTTTTCATTGTTATTTGTTTTTTTTCTTATTATTTTTTTAATTAAATTTTTTTATATATCATATTTTATTTTTATTCTTTTGATTTTTATTTATTTTTATTTGAAATAATTTATGAAATTATAGTTTTTTTTTTCAATTTCATCTTCTTTCAACTTTTTTATCTGTCAAATTTGTTCTTTATTATTTCAGTTTTTATTTTAATTTCATCTTCTTTCAACTTTTTTATTTGTCAAATTTATTCTTTATTATTTTATTTTTATTTATTTTATTTAAAATAATTTATAAAATATTTTTTTTAATTTCATCCTTCAACTTTTATATCAATAAAATTCCATCCTCGTTCATTTAATAGACATGAAAAAAATTAAAAATTAGAAAGTTATTTATCATCTTATTTTTTATGATATACGCAAGTATTAAAAAAAATTAACTCATTTTTCATATATTATTAAATATTAAAAAATAATTTATCATCCCGAAATTTATTTTTTTTAAAAAAACGCAGATGCTAAGCCTGGATTCTTTCAAATAATGTTATTATGAACAAAAAATTTAATCGAGTATAAATAATATTTGAATTTTAGCCGTTGAAATATCAATTAAAATGAATTTAAGGCTCGAAATGGATTTATGGAAGCGTAGATGACTTTTTTTCTGTGCCCAAAGACAGAAAACAACTTGGAGTAAGCATTTTTCCGAATCAAATCATAGCCAGAATGAGTAATAACTAATGCGAAGATGATTTAAAAGTCCCTTTTTTAGTTCATTTCGTGTGGCAGGGAACGAGTAATGTTTAAAGTTTAGGACGTAGTTTCTGACTAGGGCGTGAAGGCCTAGCTCTCGTCCTTGTCATGCTCTCACCGCCTTGCAAGAATTCTATCACAGAGAAAAGGAATAGATTTATGACATGCCAGAAGTTGAAGGCCATGGCGATCTTGGCTAGGGTCGCAATTGTAGCATGCTAGCATGGCATTATATATGGAAAACCAGAAAGCCATTTATTCCCCTGCAGGCTCTTTGAACTTTTCACCATGCATATGAGATATGCCTTGGAAAACAGTGCCTGTAAGCGTGTCGGCGATTCACACAAATGAATTGTAGAGGATTGACGTCTCCACCATCTAGTTCTTAACCCGTGGAGTTGCTGAATATATTGTGAATTTGATTTTGAAGTGCGCATATATAAATCAACCAGATGACATTCAATGCTCGACGCATATATAAGATAATATAAATGTCAACCAAGAATAGTAGAGACTCAAGGAGATACATATACGCTGGGAAATGAACAGAGTAAAACACACGAGCATCGAAGATACTGTTTTCTGTCCAAAGTAACTCGGGGGAGCACAGCCTATGCACTTGCATAACAATCTGCATGGATCACTAGTTAAGATTCTTGATCCATAATTAAGAATGCGGCCGTAAGGCTAATTTACAACTCAAAGTCGACTTCGTGTGTCAACTATTAAAACTTGGGAAGGCATTCCTGAAGTTTGCAGCAATCCTTCCCGCAGATGCTTTGACGATTGTTACAACATGAAATGATGGATTCCATCCTTTCAAATGGGTCTGCACCACCTTTGTTCGGAGAAACTTTTTAAACTCAGATTGATTTATCCAGTTCCACTATTTACAAACAGCTACCCGTCAATTATTCCTATCCCATGTCACTCTGTTGACGCAAGCTTCTCTTCGTCCACCTCAAAAGCCTTCCTTGCTTGCTTTAGCTCCTCTTGCATAGACAGCAACTCTGTACAGCGGTTGAGCTTCGGAGGATCCTGCGGGTCAAAGATTTGGTTTGGTCCAAGTACAAACATATTAAAGCTAGAACTATCATGACCGCACAGGAAGTTTGTAGGACATATAGGGCAGGAAAAGCATGGCAGAGATGGCTGTCCGGGAGATCAATAAAGTTGCTCTTGAAAGCCAGGCGTTAATAGGAATAGCAGGGTTCAACTACTACATCCAAGCAGTGATAAATCACCAGTATGTTGTGCTATTATGTACATGTATTATGACAGTTAAAATCCACCAAGTCCTGCAGGGTTTAATTATGGGAGATGTTCTCCTCCGCCACTGCCCATCCTGCTATTTATATATATAGCATGGTTTTCCCTTTTTATTTCGGTGACACGGAACTAGGTAACTCTTGGTGTGTACCCGTTAACAACTTGCGCCCAGTTAACTCTTGACAGGCAAAAGAACAAGGAAAAAATATGATTCACAGACTTTCCTAAGACATGACAGATGCAAAATTCTTTGCTGAAAGTACCTTGCGAATTAGAAACAAAAAATCCTCAACTGATAGCTTTCCCCTCTTTGATCCGATTTCTTGGGCTTTATGTGCCTGCAAAAAAGAAGTTGCATGTGGACATGATATTACGATAGCATCTTGCTAAAGGGGGGCAAAATTTCTAACCTAAACAGATGCTTACCATATCCGTAACATATTCCACAACAATATCCTCCACAAGTGCCACTGTCTCTGGGAGCGGCTGCTTAAGCGGCAGAAGATATGTAAGTATATTCAATTGCAGACCAAACTAACTGATTTTTACTCAAGGATGTTTGATATCAATGACAAGAGAGTTCCTCAGCAGTTATCCCACTATTATTGATGAGACTGTTATCTACTTGCAGCAAGTACGGAAAAGGTCTGCCCCTAATAAATAATCTCTCGAAAATGGTTATTTTAAGTTATTACTATTTAATGCAATGGATTCATGAGCCTATCAAGCAATTACAAAAAGCCTCTAAGAAAGTTATTTTAACCAGATCCCCCACTCCTTTAAGTGACAGACTGGTTATGCTGCAACTCATACGTTCGAGTGCATTGCCTTCAAAGGTCCAGGTTGGTTTAAAACACTTTTCTTCCAAAATGTTGTGTGCTACCATATGGTAATTTGAGAGAGGATGGAAAGTACTTTTACAAACTTGTCATGTTAGATTCATGAGAGTGCATTGCAAGTTATATAGCCAGTAGATCATCACTGAAAAATTTTAGCAAAATGCAAAACAATACTAAACAGTTATCGCTCTGTTGTTACCTGGAGAAAACCTCATTCCATCAATGAAAACTATATCATGGTGATAAGATAGCAACACTTACATTTGGATCATCGCCAAAACCATACATCATGTGCTGCACTGTGAGAAAAAGAGTGTAGAAAATTAACAAAAAATCCACGGGAAAACTTGCATCAAGGAAGTCATTTCACTCGCTTACAGTCTTTCTGAAACACCCCCCGCTTTCTCTTAAATGAAGTTTCCGAAGGCTGTGAAGAAGACCCAGCTTTCGATTTCGATGAGGATCCGGTAGAGGAGCTGTTCATCTTCTATCCAAGTAATTTCCTATCAAATGTCTCAGAGTTTATCTTCAATGACCAATCAGATTTATGCTGCAAGTATGCAAAAACAATGAGGCATAGGCACACGAGAGACATGTCGCCGTCTAACATAATATAACCTAATTTAATGTTGTTGAAAGAGGAACGCTAGTGGCAGTGATTGGGACAACCGCTAGTATCACTCGCTTTAAGAATAAAAAAACTCATCGACAACAATTTCAATGGGAACCAGCTTGCGACGCTCAGAACCCAGTTGTAGTGGCCTTTTTTTGGTTCCAGTTTTGAATAGTGAAATGTTAGTGATTGCTTTAAAAACTTGTAGAACCAGTGAAAATACAAAGAGCAGCAAACTTTCACCTCCAGCTGCAGAATCGCCCCTCATGAACTAGTTTAAGCATATGATCGAACACTTAAAGGGCTTTTTAAGAAGCAAGGTTTAGATCAATATTGCATTCAACCCTATTAGAAAAAACAGAAAACAAAGATCGGACCTGAGCAGCAATAGTTAAGGTAGAAAAGAGTGACCCATCTACCCATTCACAGAAATATGAATCACGCTAATTAAATTTATTTTAAACTTGGAACAGCCTCGATCAAACACTGCACATAAACCCCAAATATCAAACTAGGATAACACAAGATTAAATTTATTAATTATTTTTTAATGAAGAAAATATACCTCAACAAAATGGGATTTTCAAAGATCTTAAAAGAAACCCTCTCGAGAAAAAACAAGATTATAACGGAGAGATTTTGAGGTCCGAGACGACAGCTGCTAACCAAGTGTGGAGCCAGATAGGAGAAAACGGAAGAGGTTGGGAATGACGAATTTTTATCAGCAAACAGTTTGTATGGGTCCACCTAGTTAATGGCAGTGACAAAAAAAAAACCCTCAAGACTACTAGAATTTTCATGTACTGGGATAGCAATTTATTAGTAACCAAATATATATCCATTCGAACCATATGAATGGGTTTTTTTTTATAGGTAGTTTATTCGATGGACATTGAATATTGAGTATGGTATCGAACTATAGACGTTATTAAATTCTATCTGAAGTTTGATATTATGTATATTAATATTTGCATTGTTCTCAATATGTGTGTGATATTTATAATACATATAAATATTATTTCATTTTACATTATGGCATATATGATAATTTTATTAAATAAATTAAATTAACTTAGATTAATTTATCAAACATGTAAAGATGATCATGAAATTGTGATAATATTATAAAAATATTAAAAAAATTTATAAATCTCAATTTAAAAATATAAAATAATAATAAATAAAATCAATTTGAATATACATATCAAACTTGTAATTTAGATTATAGAATTAGAATAAAAAAAATAAAGTTTAATTTTTAACAATTTAGATTTAAAACATGAAAAAAATTAATTTAATTTGGATTAACTTGATAAACCTTTTCTTAAGTTACAAGATCAAGATTAATATATAACCTAATAAAGGTTAAATTAAAATCTAATATTAAAGGTTAAATTTAAAGAAAGAAAAAAACTAAACTCACAGTATTAATATATAACCTAATAAAAAAATAATTATAAAATATAATTTATAAAATAATTAAATATCAATTAATAAAATTAAAAAAATAAAAATAAATTAGATAAAAAAAATATTTTATAAACGTGATTATAGTTAGCTACTATACCATTTATTTTTTTGGGCCAATAATAATACAATTATATTTTTTAATTTAATAATTTATTTTTTTATATTCATCAATCACTTTTTTAATATTTATTGGTACATATAATTATCAAATAATCTTGTTAAACATAGGAGTCAAGTTTACAAATTATATTTAAAATCTCTCATAATTAAAAAAGAATACTTAACAACGCTCATCTACCCTTTTTTTTTCACGTTAAAATTAACTGTGACATGACCGAGTCACGGACACCTGGCACCGGTATCCAAATTACAATGCAACTACCGTGTAGAAGTCACATCACGTCGGTAAAAAACACCCTCTATCTATATATATTTTAAGATTTCTTTTAATAAAAATGATAAAACCGGTTACCCAAAACTCTAGACGGTCCAATCTCGATCAGGGCGATGGAACACGTGTTCTTCACGTGGAGGCTCCCACAAATTCCCCCGCTCCCGCCAGGGCACCAGAATTAAACAAAAAAATGAAATCTAAAATTCCCTCCCTAAAACAGCACCCCCCCACATGATAATATTTCTCCACTCTTCTTCCTCAACAAGCTTTGCCTACAATTCACACAGTAAGGAAACCTGTCTCTGTCTCTATCTCTATCTCTACTCTCCTCTCCTCTCTCCTCTCTTCTCTTTTGACCTGAGAGTCACTTCCTAGTCTTATAATAACACGCTCTTCTTTCGTCTCTCCTTGTACAATAAAATCTTCATTTCCCCTAATTTTATTAAATAAAAATCGATTCGAATCGAATTCAACTGAATTCAATGCTGAAAACAGATTCTCCTTCCAAAACGTTTCTCGGAGTTCGTTTCGTTCTCGTTGGTTTTGATCCCGTCAACAAATCCAAGGTTCTTCCTCTCTCTTTCACTCCTTGAAATTATGGTTACTTCTTTTAACTGATTCAAAGAAAAATAGAAGAGAGTAATTTGTAATGTTTGAAATGTGTTGCAGGTTAAATCAAAGCTTGTTGGCGGCGGCGGCATCGATGCTGTTCAGTATGGCGAGAATTGCACTCACGTCATTGTCGATAAAATTGTTTATGTGAGTCCTTAATAATTGTTATTTTTTATTTTTTTTAACTGCTAAATTAGTTACTAGAATTTTTATCTAGCCATGAAAATTTTCACTGTTTTCTTTATTTCATTTTTTAAAAAAATGTATTTCTTTATTTATTTTTATCTTGTTTAAATGTATCGTAGGATGATCCTGTATGTGCTGGTGCAAGAAATGATGGAAAGACAGTTGTGACAGGATTATGGGTTGATCATAGTTTTGATATTGGGATGCCTGTTGATACAACTTCTGTGAGTTTTTTTTTTCCCTATAATTTTGTTTTTAATCAAGGCCCAAAATTAAAGCTGCATGTCTTCGATTTTCTTAGTACCTTTTTTTTCACCTGTGATATTAATGATTAACTTTTTTCACAATAGATTATGTATCGACCGCTTAGAGATTTGAATGGAATTCCGGGTGCCAAGAATTTAATTATGTGCTTGACTGGGTACCAACGCCAAGATCGAGATGACATTATGGTATGCGTTGCTCATTTTGTTGGCTTTCATGAGCATTTGGCAATGAAATGAAATCTTTACGGGTTCTCGGTTTTTCGTTCTCAGACTATGGTCGAGCTCATTTTGTTAGCTTTCATGAGCATTTGGGAATGAAATGAAATCTTTACGGCTTTTCTGTTTTTCGTTCTCAGACTATGGTTGGTTTGATGGGAGCACAGTTTTCTAAGCCACTGGTGGCTAACAAAGTTACTCATCTCATCTGCTACAAATTTGAAGGTGTGTTTTTTTATCTTCACACAGTGAACACCATTATGCATGAACTTGGACTACTGTTCTTGTTGCATTTGTATAACCAGTTCCTCATTTACTTGTTTTAGTCTGCTTTTGTTTAATACCAGAAGCAAACCAAGCATGACAAGCTTGCTGTACTCACTGCATAGCATATAGCATGTTTTTTCTGCTGGTTGTTGGACGTATGTTTTAAAGGCACAATAGTTTTGGACTGAGGCTTAGGTGAGTTGAATTTGCAGTCATCATGGACTGGCCAGACATGCACATTATCATCTTCCTATAGCAGACGAAAGATATTACCTCTACAAAGGTACACTGGATGGCAAAATCATTAAACTGTCAAAATGAAAATATTTTGCCAATGAAATTTTCGTTAAACTTAGCTTTATGGAATTTCTCTCTCCAATACATAGGATATTGTGCTCCTTTAACAATATTGAATTTTTTCCCTCATGTCCCATCCGTGTTGTTGATTTATTTTTCTACCTTCTGTTCATATTTTGATGTTGATCAAGTCTGCAGCAACTTAATCAACCAAGGTAGTTTTTTTGCCAAGAAAGTTATTTTTCTTGAGCAGTAGACGATAGTTTTTTTTTTTCCTGGGGCGTGGGGAAGGGGGGGTTGTGTGCTTCCATTTGTGCGGAGAACATAATCTTACTACCACTTGCTGTTATTTTATCATTTGCTCCTATGGAGCTTTTCATAACTTGTTCTGGTATGGTGCGAGTGCCTAGCTAGACTAGATTTTTAATTAGATTCTCTCATTTTGTCTAGGTGAAAAGTATCTGCTTGCCAATAAAATGAAGAAGATAAAGCTTGTTAATCATCGTTGGTTGGAAGAAAGGTGAATGTTCTTTATATATATACATATACATATATATATATATATGTTTTCTCAAGGTTAAACCTCTGAGTTGGTTTTTTTGTTCTTTACACTTTGAAATAGATAAGTTTCTCACATATTGAATGAATATCCTTCTGCAGCTTAAGAAATTGGGAGCTTCTTCCAGAAGACAATTATAGCAAGAGGTGAGGCATTCTAACTTGTTGGGTTTGTAGCATTTGACGTGATAAATTCAACATCGCTATTTACTCCTTAACAATAACTGGTGCATAACTGCATATCGAGAGAGAAGAAACCTTGTATTGTTTTAGCCCATCTTATGGAGTTTGAATTCTATTGAGTGACATGAATGATGCATTGAGATTGTCTGATGTACTTTGTTTCTTTGATCAGATATTTCTTAACTTCAGAATTATGAGTAGAAAGTGATGGCATGATTCTTTGTTTTATTTTATGGACACTGTTACTTGACCTTTAAGTGCTCCCTACGTCCCAAGATGTTGAGTTTGGAGTTACT
Organism: Populus ilicifolia; assembly: GCA_015708895.1. Taxonomy (NCBI): domain Eukaryota; kingdom Viridiplantae; phylum Streptophyta; class Magnoliopsida; order Malpighiales; family Salicaceae; genus Populus; species Populus ilicifolia. The sequence goes on along the minus strand of SRLM01000076.1, from coordinate 475,892 downwards.
TATCACATATCAATGCTTGTACCTTGTGACTATATTGTTTCCAATATTGAATGGCTGGCTATTCATCGGTTGAGATCTTTCACTAGTTACATGTTTGCACAAAATAAGCATCTCAATAAATTGCATTAGTAGAAACAAATAGATCTATTACCTTTCTGTTTCCAAAAGAAAGAAAGAAAGCAAGAAATAGATAGGTGATGCATTCATTAGGAAGCTGAGGTTTTCTAATCTTTGATGGTTTGCTTAACTATCGTTTCGTATACAAACACTTGGATCTAGTGTACATCCTGCTTAACTATTGCTCTGTTTGAATAGTGGCTATGAGTTGGAAATGCTGGAAGCTGAGGCAAAAGACTCTGAGGATGAAGCTGACGGCACCAGTGTGAAGCAACCAACTTATGAAAATGTGGATAAGAGTCCTCAGAATTTAAAGGCTGGAACATTTAAGGCTTGTGAAATGCCCAAAACTGGGAAAGTGCTGAAAATCTCACATAATTTGAGTGACCCTGAAGGTCTATCAAGCGTTGTCAATGCTAAAGATATCTTAGTAACTCCAGGCAAAAGGAGCAGAGATGATCATGCTTCAGGCTTTGATAATATTTGCATTTCTGAGGTGCCTATCCATCTGGATGTTGGTGGCTTCAAAGGTGCCACTTCCAATGACTTACCTGATGCACAAGGGAGAACTCCTATTTCTACAAGAACAAGTAAAGACTTGGAGTTTATTTCTAGAAGTGTTGAAAGGCCTACTCACTCTGATGCGAAGTATAGCACTACAAGCTACACAAGGAGAACTCCACAAATATCCCCATCATCAATCTTCTCTGGGAACTTGGGTAATATCAGAGGCTCTCCTAAAGTTCCCTTAGGTGAATCCATCAACATGTCTACTGCCAAAGCAGAATATGCAAACGACATAACAAGCCCTTCTTGTACTGAAATTCCTCGAAAAGGAATTGAATTACTTTATGAAGAAGCACCAGGAAGTAAGAAGCAAAAGACGGATGTTTCGTGTTCTAGCTCTAAATCACAGAAGATGAATCATGATGCACAGGCACATGTCACAGGGAGTCCATCAGCTACTTACACAAGTCAAGGTATAGAACCAACATCTTTGGTGGATGGTCCGTCTAGGATTAATAAAGGCTCTCCCCTCAGCAACGATGGCCACTCTGTGCATGATATGATTGGTATGAATGCTCAGCGGAACCCACATACCAATTTTTCAACGGCCAAGTCATCAAAATTTAGAAGGAACCTGTTCACAGATCATGCTTTCCTTGAAAATATGATCTTGGAAACTGGAGAAAATGAGAACACAAATAAGAATACACCAAAACCATCCTTCAGGGACTTGACAAAGGACATCTTGGTCAGTGGGCATGATAGTGGAGGTTTTGTTGTCGAAAGATCTGAACAGGTGATTGCAGAAGCAGGGGAGCCACAAAATTGGCAACAGGATGGAGGGGTTCCGTTTACACATAGTAAGGGATTAGAGACAGATAAATCTGACATGCTTTCTAATTTGAACGTGCCTCAGGCAGGAAATGATAACTCCATTACCAAGCCAGCTAGGAAGAAGATGATTGCCAAGAAGACTTTGGGTTCTAGACCAAAACTGACAAGCAATGTGAGCCAGAAAGGTTCCATATACTTAAATGTAACTGCTGCTCAAAATGATCCAACAGTTGGAATGGCTAAGGGAAAAGGGAGAGTGGAGAGCAGGAGTCCCACTGATGCCACTGAGCTAGAGATATCCCCTGCAACTGGCAATGCTGCAGAAGCACGAGTGATGGAGACAGAATGTGCCACAAAATTGGGGGATAGGTTGGGAGATAATGCTGTGGATAAGATTGGTTTTGCGGATGATGAAACTGAGGCTCCAGAGGAGGAAGATGAATGTGAAATTTTTCACAATGACGAGCAGATTGATGTGATTAATTTGTCAAATAAAGCAGATAGTAAGAAAGGAATGAAATTGGAAGCAGATAATTCTGCAGCTAACATGTGTGATGGTCCAGCAGAAGGAAATAATGCAATTGAAATACAAAAGAGAGATGGATCAACCTTGAAAGAAGGTTTTGTAAAAGGAAAAGGAAGCAGAGGCAAGAAACAGCCTTCTGGTAAGACGAAGACCAAGACTGTTACTTCGGTTGTTAAAAAAGCTGAGTCTAAGAAAGTTCTAGACGTGGAAGAGAATCTTAATGGAAAGAACATTGAGAAGAATGCTGCAGAAAAGGAAAGCACTGAGCCATGTCCTGCAGATCAAGCTAAAAGTAAAATTGTAACTAGGAAAAAGTCCAAGAACCCCGTGGAAGCTGAGAAGGAGAATAAGCCTGCTGTTGATGGAGATCAATATGCAAGTGTAGATGATAAGCATGTTGGGGAAACAGCTGCTAATGCAAGTAAAACACCAATGAAGTTTAATCATAAGGTTAGTAAAAGTAATCCTGGTTCTACACCAGGAAGAGAAGTTACAAAGCAACTGAAAACTGAACCGCGATGGTTTATATTGAGTGGGAATAGGATGCAAAGAAAAGAGCACCAGCAAGTTATTAGGCGTTTAAAAGGAAAATTCTGCAGAGATTCTCATCAATGGTCATATCAGGCAACACACTTCATAGCTCCAGACCCAATTCGCAGGACAGAGAAGTTTTTTGCTGCTGCAGCATCTGGAAGGTGCAGTTCATTGTGCTTAATGCCTGAAGTTTGAATTTTGAAACTAATAGTTAAGAAAACCTCTATCAAGATTCTTATCTCTGACATATGCGATCCATTTTTCATTTTTCTGGTGCTAAACTATGTAATTCCTCTTTTTTCTTCTGACAAGTTTTTTTTATATATGCATTTTTTTTTCCTGTTAAGATGAAAAGTCGCTGAATGAGTTTTGTTATGGACTATCTATAATTCTATGAGCCATCTGTCCAAACTGATAGATATCCATTTAATGCAGGTGGATTCTTAGGTCGGATTATCTAACTGCTTGTAGTCAGGCAGGGAGGTTCTTGGCAGAGGAATCTTATGAATGGCACAAGAATAGCCTTAGCGAAGATGGAACAATTAATTTAGAAGCTCCAAGGAAGTGGCGGCTGTTAAGGGAGAGAACAGGTCATGGAGCCTTCTATGGAATGCATATTATCATTTATGGAGAATGCATTACACCACCTTTGGTACGTTTTCTTAACTGCTCCTTTTTCCAGCACATGCTGCACAAGCTTTCTTTCTTAGGTCTTGGATTTCCCTGAACGATACTGATCGGCTGTTTATAATTTTTAGTTGATCAATTATCTAATGTCCATGATTTGACACGGTTTGCATCTTCCTGCTCAACAAACAGGATACTCTGAAACGAGCAGTGAAGGCGGGGGATGGTACCATCTTAGCAACCTCTCCTCCTTACACCCGCTTTCTTACATCTGGAGTTGACTATGCTATTGTCAGCCCTGGCATAACACGTGTAGATATGTGGGTTCAAGAGTTCTTAAGACATAAGATACCCTGCATTGTTGCTGATTACTTGGTGGAGTATGTCTGCAAGCCTGGGTACTCTCTTGAGAGACATGTACTGTACAATACCAATGACTGGGCGGAGAAGTCATTTTCCAACCTTTTGAGCAAGGCGGAAGAGATTGTTGAGGATTGTGATAGTGGTGATGATATAGCCTGTGAAGTTTGTGGTTCTCGAGATAGAGGAGAAGTTATGCTGATATGCAGCGATGAAAGTGGTTCTGTTGGATGTGGGGTTGGGATGCATATAGACTGCTGCGATCCTCCACTTGAAGGTATACCAGAGGAGGATTGGTTTTGTACTAAGTGTAGCGGAAGCAGTAAGAGCACCAGCACCAGGAAGAGAAGGATGAAAAAGGCACTTCACTAAAGGCCAGTTGTTTTTTAACATAGAAGATGTCAGCATTTAACGTAGTTTGCTGCGCCCAAACGTGTAGAATTTACTATATTATTCTCATGTCCATGTAGTCGATTTGTATAACAACCTTCTTAGAATGGCAAGGTGACTGTAGGACATATCGAACTTCCGTCAAGACATGATGTATTTATTCAGAAATTGATTCTTTGTAGGTCGCAAGACATGTTTTATTTTATATTCGTCTAGATATTATTCTTGATGTAAACAAATTTCATGAGTGATCCCTGTTGGTGATCAGGACATCTACAATATTGATCCTGTAATTGGCAAAGGAGTGGCATTGCAAACAGTGCGGAGATACGCATCATTTGCTATAAATGGACGCATCACTGTGATCCTGTATCTTCTCTTTCAATTGACATGCATTTTGATTTCTGAGTTTTTGTCATCTTGTTGAACTGCCAGATGACAGTCTTCGTACATGTACTTGAGGGTTGCACGTTCATCTTTCTCGATGACACCATGACAGGAGGCCTGTTTCAAGCTCTGCCCCCTTTTTTGTTCGAGTTCTTTTCCATGTCAATCTTCGAGCTCCACGAATCAATTCCAAAGCCCTTTGCTTTGATAGAAGCGCCCATAAGTCTTAAGGTGCAGAACCATTATTTTTTACGGGCTTGGGTCTTACTGTAATCTAAATTTAGCCACATATCTGGCCCATCTAGGGAAGTTTGCTGGGCCTATTATGCTATAATAATGCTTAGAGAGTTAAATCCCTTCATCCACCATTCCCTGCAAAATTCTTCTTAAAAGAGTGGGAAAAGGGAAAGGGACACCTGAGAATTAAAAGACACAGCACCTTGATTGGGATTTGGGCTGCGCCTAATTGGGGACATGTCATTTGAAAAGCAGAGTAGTACTTCCCCATAAACCTTTGCTAATTTTTGGAACCGCACGCTACAAAGAGAAAAATAGTATTAAAAAAATAAAAATGGAACAAAAGTTTGATACTTGGCTCAAAACACACTCTATCGATAATAAAGGTGTTCTTACAGTGGAGATCAAACGCTAGTTTCACCACACAATGTGTTGTATGGTAGTTGATTGATAAATCATGATTAGACATTTAATACCACACTAAAAATAATAATGGAAAGAAGAGAAAAACGTTACTACATTGATAAAACTAGAAAAAATAATATTTTTTTAAAAGTTTTTTTAAAATAATTTTTTATATTTAAAATTAATTTTTTTAATATTTTTAAATTAATCTTTTAATATTTTTAAATTAGTTTGATGTACTAGCATCAAAAATATTATTTTTATTTTAAATAAAAATTATTTTAAAAAATTACTGTTAATACAATTCTAAATGATACTTTAAAGTAAAACAATCTATTGTTTCATGCCCCGTGCCATCTTTCTATGCAGGATGTTCAGTGAACCGTATGGATTAGTCGTGGTGCGTGTAAACTGACCCGGACACCCCACATAAAAAAAAAAAAGTTGCTACATGGACACATATTCATAAAATGTGGCTACTTTGCTTGTTTTATGAAGCCCATGTCATGGCTATCACTAGTTAGTGCTCGTGTAGGTAACTTTTTTTTTTTAAAAAAAAACAAAGATCTGAGGACTATTTTCTTTAAATCCAATGAAAATATGATTATTATAAAAAAAAGACTGAATTTATAAAATAAAGTTGTTGAAGACTTTAAGATTTATTTAACATAATAAAATGCATTACCAAATATCTCAATCAAACCTAAAAAATTACAAGTAAAAGTTATACATAGGAGTAAGAGAGCCTGGGTGCGAACAAAATCATTCAATCTTAATATGTATTCTATAGATTTTTTTGATAAGACGATTAAAATTATTTTTTAAAGTATTTTTCAATATATATATATATATTATTTTTTAAATTTTATTTTTACTTTTAAAACAACAAAACAATACAAAAATAATAAAATTTGAATTTAAAATAAAAAATCAAATTTTAAAAAACAACACTCCAAATATCTATAAACAAACAAGCCTTGGTTTCCCATTCTGACAGGGAAGAGAAGAAAAAAAGAGAAGAGGGGAGATCATTGCACATGATAGGATCACATGGCGCCCCTGACATCATCATATCTGGCCACGACCTCTCCTCTTTCCAATGTTCCCAGCATTCAAACATCACGTGTTTATTCTAGCTAAACCCTTCTTTTTCCAGGCTAATCCCATATTCAACCCACTCACTCTTCACACTCTCCCTTTTACCCTCACGACATTCCCCTCCTTTGCCCCCAAAGACACCCGACATCAGAGGGTGCTGTAGTCTTTATACAAGATATCATGAATTTAGTTTGTACTACTTGTGTACAGCTTGTGGGGGTTAAGGTTTAGAAAAACATCTCATGCCAGAGACTAGAGAGACGCACCACTGTCTCTGACGACTTTAATTATTTAATCATTAAAATACATTTAAAAAAAGAAGAAGATGGAATGGGCACCTTGTGCGGGTTCGTGCAGAACCCCTTTCTTTCGCCATAAGCAAATAAATAATGTTTGAAATGAGTTACAAAAAGAATTGTATATTTTGCATAATAGAAACAAAAATTGAATATTGCAGATAACATGTCAGAGGAGCATCCGAGAATTGCAAGGAATTTTTTTTTATAAAAAAAGCATGGTTTGCTAAAAGGTTTATTATGCATTGCTATACTCTATATCCGAGGCAGAATTAAATACCATGTAATGTTTTTTAATATATAACATACATTAAATAACAATTATTTATTATAAATGATGAGTTCTACTAAAAATTTATTAGATTTATTTTTAATGATGGTAAGTTCGGAGAGCAATATCTGCTATCTCGTGAAAGTGTTGATGAAATAACATATACTTTGACCATTAATAAGCTAGATTTGTGTCGTGTTAAGTTTTAGAAGATCAGTCATTTATATCCAGCTGAGATAATTTATAACGAATAAAAACATAAAGTTTGAGAGATAGACTCATCCACGAGTATTTTAAACTCATCTACAAGCTGGGGCAGTTCTGATTCTGACTATTATATATGTGTTGCATGCTCGTTTTTAAGTTAGATAAGTTAAGATAGTGCAATCTCATTCACAAGTGCTCAGTTTTTTTAGGAGTTGTGGTGATTTTTAGATATTGTTAAATTATATACTTTAATATTTTAGATAGAATTATAAATTTAATGAAATGTTAGGTTAGTTTTTATTGTATTTAATTATAAAATATGAATTGTGTTGAAAAGATAAATAGTAAATTATGTTTATAAATTGTGATTATTGTTAAATTGGTTTTCTTTGTGAGAGAGTGGAAAACACTATCACCACCATTTTTTATGAGTGGAAGATAAGGTTTGCGACTTACCTAAATACTTTTTTGGAACATGGTTTTCTGCTAAATTTCTTTGAACCGTGCTAATGCAAAAAAAAAAAAAAAAACCTTCCAATTAATGGCCATTTCCCTGCCTTCGCTGCCCTAGCTACCTTCATAGTTCTAGCCACCATCTGTACACATGGCGTCTATGTGTAAGTCACGCGAAGGAGCTTTACTGATACTGAATAATCACACCCTTTTTGCTACCATCCATTTTAATTACAGATAGAAGAAGTGTCATGAAATTCATTTGGATACATCATATACTGTAGGTTCAGAGCACGTTCTACACATCCCATGCAATAACATGCATGAAATAATTGAGACTTCACTAAGAGTTTATGAGCGAAAGAGAAGTAGCCAGCAATGCTGGATTTAAATCGGGTTTGACTAATTGATTACATATTGCAGTGGTCGAAATCATAGCGATTATTTTGGACGAGGGGTTAACGTTGTAAGGGTGGAAAGATTAAAGTTGTTGAGTAGCGTGGAAGGACGAAAGGGCAAAGCCAATTTATCAGGATAAAAGAAGTGCTCAGATCACTTGCAAGGAAAGACAGAGAGCACTTTTAACAAGTTAGACTATTTGAGTGCTGACTATCAGGAAAGGCAGGTTTGGGAGCTCTTTTTTACTTCTGCTTAAAAGTGAACAGAGGGAATATCACAGATATAATGTGCTGACTTCTGCCAATTGTGTTCATGGTTTACAAGGCAGACATTAAATTAATTTGGTCATCCAGCTGATATCATGTTTAATTTTGTTCCTCTCTCTTTTCTTGGTCATGATTTGGCCATGAAATATTTCTTCGTCAATAATTTAGGGCAATCGTCGTTCAAATTTAGAGCAGACAGTCTTTCCTAATCTTAAACTTCACTCACCTTAGGTATGAACGAGATTAGAAAGATATTTGATTATTTAGTTGTCAGTTCAAATAATAATATTGCTAATCTGTTTTCTTAATAATAAATATTTCCCACTTTAAGAACAACCTATAGTAGTGGCAATAAGTACTTGAATGCCAGTAACAGCTACGAGAAATGTTTTAACCCAGTATTTCTTTGGGAATTTTCTTCCCTCATGCGCTAGTTTAGTAAGAAAAAAAAGTTATTGAGCTGATATGGCGAGAAATTACTGTATTTCTTTGGATGAAATAGGAATCCAACCATAATGATGCCCCATTTTCATGTAACATAAATCTCAAACCATTTCAGCAGATCAACAAGTTACTCCTGACATGATCCAAGGCTTGTTCATAGCATATAATCGAAACATAAAAATTATTAATTTGATATTTTTTTTGTAATTGAAAAGAGCTTAGCCAACATGCCTTAAATTCAACTGACAGCAACCATCCTAAAAGTCCACACATCGCAGGGACATAAAGAGCGAATCACCATCATCGCTCCACATTTTGCTTCAGCCAGTCATTATTTGTATGCTTTTGATACAAATGTGTGGAAACCAGAGCCCAAGGCAGGAATTATGCAAAGTGTACGTTGAATTGACATATCCTTTCCAAGCCAACTTGTTTTTCTTCCCTTAAGTGTTGATGACCCCTCTCTTTTGTTGCATCAGCCAGCCCTGAAAAAAACCTGACAGTCCCTTCTCCGTTAGGAGATACTTGACATGGCCCCTTTTCTGCTGCAGTTTCCACCATCAGGACAGGGCCATGACTTTATAATAAGAAGCATTCAAAGCCATAACATTCACAAAGGGTGCTCCAAAACCAATAGGATTATAGCACACACTCCTTGGTTACAGGGTTTTTTTTTTTTTTTTCACCATCCCAATGGATAAAGGAAAACCTTATGTGGCATTAGCAAGTTAATGAAATCTAGTGCAATGTCAGACGTGTCAGTTCATGGATAAACTAACAAGGGAAAATTAAATGCAACAGATCAGACACCAGAGACAAGCCAAAGCCAGCTTCTCAGCATCCAAGGCTACACGTGGGTACCAAAACCCATCTTTTCCGCATTCAAAAGAGTTGAAACAAGAGTGAATGAGAAAACACCAGTACTGATGCAATTCCAAACTTAACCTAAGCAGTAAAGCATATAGATCCATAAATAGAAAATTCGGTACTGGAAATTCTGTACAAGTAGAGGTAGTAGAAGAGGGCGAAATTAAGAACGAACACAAGGGGGACAAAATTTTCCGGCAGCCTAAATTCATATATGTTTGTACAAAACGAACCAGAGATTTCCACCACCGGTGACATCTCAAGAAACTTGTTTATAGAAACCAATTATTTAGCAGCTCAATGCCTCGAATTTCATTGGGATTGGACGGCTAAACCCAGCTTGTGATAGCAAATTCCCAACTGCCGCAAGGTCGCGGCAAAACACCCCTTGAAAGACAGGTGCAGCAGTGCTCCCTGCAGATGCAGATGACGCTATATTGTCATTCCAATTGATCCTATCAGAACCAGAAATCACCACTGCAGATGGGTTCGATTGCATTTTGGCATTTTGTGTTGTTTGTTGGGCTTGAATTGCTGCTGCTTGAGCTGCTTGCAAAGCAGCTGCAGCTTTCTTTCTTTGCTTCTCTCCAACCTCTTCATCCATGATTGTCGACAACACGTTAGAATAACCCCTTTGAAGCAATCTATAGAGCAACAACGCAGACATTTTTGCACGGTCTTTTACTGAATCAAGATCCCTATCATCTGCAAACTCGCACCTCTCAATAAAATTTATAGATTTGTCAGGTTTGTGCCTCAAACTCAATAATAAATGAGCTCTCTCTAATTCGGATCTTGAACACCCACGCCTCAATCCAATCAAAGCATAATAATCAACATTTCCAGTCTCCCCAGAAGCAACTCTCTGCTTCAATTTTTGAATCTTGGTAGACAATACACAAAGCTTCCCTGGAATCTCCCTGTATCCAACATTATGCCGCTTCCAAGCAGGACCTGGTAGTTTCCTGTCCCGCAGGATTGAATTATACAATAGTTTCAAGTGCTCCAGATCATGTAAACAATCAGGCAAGCAGCGTATTGTTTCTAGAAGAGAAGCTCTTGTATCAAGTGCATGAATGCAGGTGGGGTCTAAAGCTAAAGTCTTGTTGCAATCAGCAATGGACTCTGCAATTCTTCCTGATGCTTTATATGCAAAAGCTCTATGCATATAGCATTCAGCAAGGAATCCCTGTGGAGCCACACGTCGGCCTTCCACGATCTTGGTGAAGTGTCGGATAGCCTCAGAGAAAAGGCCAGCGTGCAGGGCTGCCAAAGCGGCTGTGCGGCGGCGAAGGAGGAGCTTAATGTGGGCAAGGAGTTGTGGGATGCTTTCGGATTCGGTTAAATTTCTCGGTGGGGTCGGTGGGCCTGTGGATGTGGATATATCACTAGAGACTGGGAAGTTGGAGAAAGAGAAGCTGTCCTCTGACCAGGAAATGCTTTCACGGCGGAATGCAGCAGTTGTCAGGCGTTTTCCAGTCTGGAGTAGCACCATGGCATCCTCCATTAGACCTAGATGGCAACAAGCTTGACCTAAAACCGAGTACCTGTAACAATATTAGATAGTGATCGAGTTAGTATTTTTTTTCATTTTCCAGTTATTAACCTGTTTGACTGATAGATTTTGGAGTTTTTTACCAAACTAATCAAGACTGAGAGGTTTTATTAAACTCTGGCTTTTCAATCGGTCGATTATAAAAGAAAATACTAATTAATTGCAATCGATTACAACCTAGTAAAATAGAATAGAATAAAATACTATAATGATTTAGGCAAATGCACAGCTATTTCTTTCTACTTTTGACCTCACAAGATGACCAAATCATTTTAAAGCATGGCAAGCCGTGCGCTATTCATTACATTAGCCTTTATGAAAAAAGATAGCATTTTCTTGGAGAATCAGTCAAGTTCCGAGAAAAAGAAAACACCTTTGTTAAGGAGGTTAAAAGTTAAAACAAGTTCAATTATGGCTACCACCTCCGTGTCCTAGAAGAAAAAAAAAGATAGGGAAGACAAAAACATGGCTGCCTGTGCATTTACTCGAACCAAATAGAAACACATTCACCGATCTAGACAATAAATAACGTCATCAAGAGTTGAACCGGACACCGCAATGTTAAAAACGAAACAGAAACCGAGAAATTTACCTCCACTGTCCTTCTTTATCGCAGTTTTTACAGAGTCCAGCCATCACTTTCTTCTTCAAGTCGGAAACAGAAAAACACTTGAAACTTGGATCAGTTTTCTCAGAAGGCAACAAGTTAACTCGCTCTCTTGAAAGCTGTTGGGAAGAGCTGTCAGAAGCAGAAATTGAGCCCGAATCGTCGTTTGCCGTTTTAAGGCTAGGAATGTAGTCCTGAAGCATATCAGCCACGTCCTTGAATCGCCCAAGATAAAGCAAAGATCTTGCTTTGAGCTCTAGAGCCACTTCAAAGCGAGGAGACAGTGCAAGTGCCGCGTCTAGAAGGTTAAGAGCGGACGCAATCTCGCTCTTTTCTTGGCTTGCAATCAGGTTTCTTGCATCCTTAACGTACTTGTCCACAATCTGTATTGCCACACCAAAGTACACGCATTACAACATTAACTTTCACATGAGGAATATATATGATGAAGGGGGGGGGGAGACCTCAAATGAGAAGAACCCATATGAGAAAGAGATCAAATAAAGCGTAATAAATGAAACGTAAAGCCAATTACAATGTCAAACAGAGATCCTCTTGATCAAGAGTCAGGATGTTAACCATTACCTTTCGGTTGCTAAGCCACCAGTGCTTCTTTTCATTCCCACTAAGACAAGGAGAAGTAGAGGTGGTCATGGTCGTTAATTTTTTAGCTGAAGAAGAAGAATCAACCATCAACAACTCCCTCTCTCTTTCTAACTCAGTCTCTCTCTCTCAAAGCACAAATATTTTTATTTTGGTTGTGAAATAAGAAGAGGAGATATATATAGCAAGGGAAAGAAATAGAGAGGGAAAATGAGAACAAAATGGAGAGAGAGAGGGAGGGTTGATCTTTGGATTTAAAATCTTCTTTGTGTTTCAAGAATCAAGAGTACTGTAAAATAAGATAGAGAAGCTCAGCTGGTTTATAGCTGAGAGAGAGAGAGAGGCCCTGGCCTGGCCTTCAAGGAAAAGAAAAAAATATTTTGCCAGCTTTGACCTCAGAGAAAGCTTTGATCCTTCAACTTCATAGCTGGCACCCCACCATTACACTCTCTCTCTTCATTATGGCTATGTGGCCTGTAACACTCTATGCATTACCCTATTTATTAAAAAAACAAATTTATAACTAATTTTTAATCTAAAATTTGTCAACCATTAATGTCACTTCAATGGATTTTTAGCTTAAATAGTAATGGTTTTTTTAATATTATTAAATAAATTATAAACTTAATTTTTAATAAAATTATAAATATAAAGTTTATTTAAATTCAATACAGAAAGACCTCACAGAACCACACAAGGCTCTCTTACTTTAACAGATTTTTAAAAAAAAATTACTCATGAAAAAAATTATTTTATCTTGTATTTCTTAAAATTATTTTTTTATTTTAAAATTATTTTAATATGTATTAAAATAAATTTTAAAATAAAATAATATTATTTACAAAAAATACTTTAAAAATAACATTACTACAGTACCAAACAAGTTTTAAATATTTGTTAAGTATAGTGTGTTTATTATTATGTTTAGTTTAATTAAAATATTAAATTAATATTAAATAGTGATTTTATATGATTATGATGTGATATTTTAATATGTTTTAAAAAAATTACTGTGTAAAAATTATAATTCACACCGATAATCCTATAAAGGGAAATTGTCAACTGGCTATAAACGGTGATGTTCGTGATTGTTACAGGGTATAGACGGTCACCCATCACGGGTCCTCGGGTTCGACTACAGGGGGGTTGAAAGAAAGGATAAGAAGCCAGCAAGTTGCCCCAAAAGGTAAGCAAGTAAAGATGGTGTAAAAACTCTACAGTTATTTATTTTTGTTCTCCTTCAATGTACCCATTTGCCCTCTTGTCCTGAAGAAAACTCCGGAAGAGCTTTTTTATTATTATTTTTATTTTGCGGTTCGATGACTTTATTTTGTACCTACCAAAATGGACCAAATAGGTGTCGGTCTTCACAGTTTCTACAGCGGTACCACATTGCAGACTTACCATAGGATTCTTTTAACTAATGCCTGAGAAAGTGGTCAGCTGCGGTGGTTACAGAGCAATCGGCAAGATCGACCATGCCGGAGCTTCCTGGCTCTTCCAATCTTCATCTCTCCCTGTCCTCTATGTTCATATTAGAACGCTCAATACTCTGTATTTGGTTCGTTTCTTGTTTCTGTAATGCAAAAACAATGATCGGAGCACTAGTTCGTTGCTGCACTTGTGATAAGCTCCCTCTCCGCGACATCAATCCATCATCTATGATAATTTTCAGCCATGTTTAATTGAATATGAGGAAGCCACTTACATTTTTCTTGCCACAAAACGTTATTGTTTTTGGTTTTACACCTTCAAAGTATCTTGATTTACCTAAATCACTTTCATCGTATGAAAAAAAAAAAACATTATCTAAATCCATATATACACGTGATAGGTAAACATGATAATTTGTGTTGGATATAATATGTCCTGTTTACAGGTGGGATCACATGTATCTTTATTTGTTTTTAAATTTTAAAAGTATTTTTGAAAAAAAATTAATTTGTTTTTAAAATAAAATTTTTTATATATTTTTAAATTATTTTGGTGTACTGGAATTAAAAATATTTTAAAAAATTTAAAAATATTATTTTAATATATTTTTAAATAAAAAATATTTTACAGCAACGTATCACATAATCAAACCAAAAGTGATAAGAAAGATGGCAGGTGTTTGATGGTAATTATATGGAGAGCGAGGAGGAGTTGCTGAAGCGTACTTGCAAGCAGTAGAAAGTGACTCTTCTCTCGCACGGCACGGGAATAATGCTTTTCTTTACGGGCTTCGCTTTGCTTTTTATTGCACTCACATTGATTAATGAATGCACATGAATATGGATAGCAGCCAGATGGGTTTTGTCTTAAAGGCTCTTCCCCTTGGACCCCGCTGCATCAGGCCCCCAATCCCTCCTGGTGGAGGACTGGTCCTACTTCCTACAAGCTCGGCGCCTTCCCCAATTCTCGTCACACGTCACCATGATCCATCGCCTGTCTCCACGTGGCTTACCTTGATGTCAGGTCCCACCGAGCAAGTGGACACCTTCGTTTTCCAGATGCAGCTAGATGTTGCAGACGATGACATTGTCCTGTACTTTTGCTTTCGGGACCTCGAATTATTCAAAATCATGGAATATACGGATATTTACTCGAAACATGCGTGGGAGTTTTTTTAATTTTTGTATTTTAAAAATATTTTTAAAAAAATAATATTTTAAGATTTTTTTAATATACTAATATCAAAATATTTTTTTAAAAAATGATTTTTTAAAAAATAATTATCATTACATTTCTAAACGCACATTTACATCAAAGACAAAGTTTGAGTGAGAATTCATACAAGTTGTGTCTTCTCCAACAAATAGAGACTTGAGAGCCCGTGTCGAAAGGTTTACTTGATATATAAGCTTCTTTTGTTTTAAAAGATCAATACCAAAAAACGAAAGGCAAGAAAAAATGGATCCAATGTCGAGTCATCCCTTAATTGTTTAGAAATATATTATATAATAGAATTAAAATTATGTTTTACTTCCTTTGTTATTATCTTTCAATTAAGTTTCACGAGACAGAATTCCTATCTTAAATGTTGACAGAAAAAAAAAACAGAGATGATAAAGCATGGGTTTTCTAGCTTGTTGTTTTGAGTATTAAGGGTTGAATTCTAAATAAAACTTAATTTTTAAAGACAATGCAGAAGTAAATCAAATGCTAGCATCTTTGATTGACTACACAAAATAAAATAAAATAAAAAATTGTTTTTCAGAATACTCATTTACTGGTCTCTTATTCGAAGGGACCTCTGAAAGAATATGACGGGTGTGACGAGGGTCATATAAAAAAATAAATTATATCATTTTAAAACATTTGAATTCAATTTATTTAATAATTGAATTCAAGTTAAACATTATAATTAAATTTAATTACTTTAAAGAATTGGTTTAAAACAACATGTTAAAGGGTTGTGAAAAAATTCAATACAAAAGTTTTGAACTAGAGTTTTCAAGAGATTTTTTTTTCAATTCATACTAGTTTTTTCTTTTAACTTGTTGATTTTTACTAGCAAGTTTAGTTGATCATGTTTTATTCGTTGATTGGCTTCTTTATTCAATTTTATTTTAATAGTTTCATGTTCATGCAGGAAAACTTATTTGAGGTGCAATTGCGGCTATATAAACTTTAAAACATGTTAGCAAAAAAAAAACTCTACTTAGCTAAAAATAATAAAAGACATTCAAGCTTCTAAATATGATTATAACTACATATACATTAAAATATCAGGTATTTCACTGTAGCAGATTGCAATAATTATAAATTTTTTAAACCTTATTTTGTTTTTCTATACCCGTTCTCATGATAAACTTGTTAGCACTTGTGAAGGAAAAAAAAAAAGAAGCAAAATAGAACCACAGTATAAAACAAGAACAAATTTTGCAACACTTCAAACCTTTTAATACAATTTCTTTGTTTCCAATAATCACCTACAAGAAAAATGGGGTGAATATTTTTTAATTCTAGCATTAAAAAGAAAAAATCATTGCTTACACTAATTTTAGCAATAAAAAAAAAATTGGTATCAATAAGTTTCTTTCAATGGATAAAGTTTATCCTATTTTTTTTTCCCTTTTACCTTGCCTAATTTAGTAAATTTAAACCTAAAAATAGTTTGATTTCAAGTTAATTGTGAGATTTTGGATTAATTTCTTGACCGTGCGAGGCCATGAATGTCTTTTGTAAAATATTCAGGGTTTTTTTTTTAATTTGTCAGGTTAAAATATGATTAATTTTTTTTTTATTTAAAACATCACAGCTAGCCTTTCAACGATCTCTTGTCACTAAAATATATACAAGATAAATAACACGTTAATTGCTATTTTTGTGCATATAAAGTACCAAAAAAAAACTCAAAATATACAATTTTAATGTTTACCATGAGCATACTGATCTATGTCAGAACAACAGCCGAAAAAAAAAAAAAAAAGCTCTTCTCCGCTCATGTCATTTAGGACCTGCAAATATTAATTGGGACACCAGGTGTCATGTTGGTGTCGACAAGGGTTGGGTTTTCCCACCAACGTTGATATTGCAGCATGACTGTCATGTAATAATATAAATTATATTTTAAATTTTTAGTTTATAGATTAATATAATTTTTTTATGTAGTATTAAAATTTTGATAATTAAGTGATTATAAATATAAAATTCATGATTTTTATTTATTTAATGAAAATTAAATATAAGATAGTATGAATTGGTATAGATTTTAAATTTAAAGAATTTTTATTTAAAGGCGCATGTTAAAAAATAATATTAAATATATTTTAATATTTTATTTAATAACTTAAATTATTAAATTAAAATAATTAATTGACACCTATACAAAAGATTCCAGGCTGGAGAGCTATTCTAAATGAAGATTATCCAAATTCTAGGTAGAGGAGATATTCGTCGAGGAAAAAAAAAAGAAGTGTTTAAAAATCTGTGTTTGGAAATAAAAATAATAATATCTTATTATTAGTTTTAAAATTTATCTTTTGATATCAGTATAATATTAAAAAAATAATTTTAAACAGGCAATTTTAAATTTTTAAAAAACAACATTTTAGCTGCCATACCATCAATTCCACTCCTTCTAAACT